>JAODUO010001844.1:0-57708 GCA_025642075.2 Ridgeia piscesae
ATTTTAGCATCATACGTTGACATTTTATTTTAAAATACTACCATTAATGTGTCGAAGTTGCCCTTTTGCACAGCAGAAGCTCGCTCACAAGGTAATGGTGTTATGGTAAACCCCTTTACTGGTATAGTTGGCTGCTTTGCAGGGTGTCCAGCAATTTTTTTTAAATTACAATTAGTGCACATTCGGTTAAAAAATACCATAACAATCCCTAGACCCCAAATAGACCATCTAAAAAGGGTTTGCGAGGAAGTGATTAGAAGTCAAAACCCAATCTTCATTATATCAGCTCTGATCAATAACATAGCGTGAAAGCTGGGTAGATCAAGCCTGAAACTAAACCGTTTCGATTGTTTTCTCGAGTTTGTGAGCACTGTAACATTAAAACTAATTTTCCACTCGCACTTGTTCTGATACATATATCTGTGCCAAGCTCTCTTTGATTCTCCTGGTTATTGGCTTACATTATCAATAATATCAACACGTTATACTGCATAAAGGGGCTGTACTCGATAAAAGAAAGGGTTTCACTCACTGTCAAGTGGTTGTCCAGCGTCGCCATCTTCAAAACTTTCGGCCCGGACGGTCAGGGGTACTGCCAGAAGTCATCAGCCGTGGACAGGGCTCATCATCGCCAGGCGAAGACACCTAAAAAAAGCACAATAAAAAGGTGTTATAATATGTACGGTGACTAACGACGTTGAAATTCCAGTTCTTTCACATCCCGCATTACTTTACCCCATTGGCTTTAACGTCATCAATCCCACAGCGACGCTGGGAGATTACTCTAAGGAAACTGCATAGCATCTCTTGCCAAACGTTCGGCTGCGCGCCGTAGTTATGGCGCCAACCCGGAAATTAGACACACCTACTGTGACGTCACGACAATACGGCAGACGCGCCATCTTCGTTTCTAAGCGACGTCAATTTCAAAATGGGGACGTTGGTTTATCTAAAAGAAATGGGGTACCGCTTTCTTTCTTCTTCTCCTTCTTTCCTCTTAGATTAAACTTGCGCTAGCGTATTTATCCCTTTGGTACACACATAGGTCTACCGTTGTATAATGGCATAGCGGCCTGTGCGACATTCGGGTAAGTATTTTGTAGGAGGCATGCCAATGTGCGTGGCGCATAGCATTGCAACGCCAGCCGCAAAGTTCACCAATGTCAGTCTCTGTCTATTGGTTTTGATACCAAATATATCAGGTTTGCTGTGTCTGGGTATTAAACCCGGGCCGGCGAGGCGATAAAAAACGTTCGTTCACATCTGTAATGTAATAATCTTTGTAGTGCGTACAATTTATGTTGCTTAATGTCAATGATTATAATACGACCACTGCTTATTAGTTCCTATGTGGTTTCGTTTTCATACTGAACTTGCCAAATGTTGCTGTTTCGTTTCAGGTTTTCCAATTTTACTCAGAAGTGTGCTCGACAAAAACAGCTCTGAGAACACGACGCGAGAGAGGTGGTGCATCCCACACAAGTCTAACATACAATCTCGTTAGTTCTCTGTGTAGTCTGAAGGAACTTTTCTTTTTCGTATGGCAGTTCACAATAATTATTGGTATTTGCAGCTTTGAACATTACCCGTTTCTCGGCATAGCGCTCATGACACGGCCAATGACCTGTCCTGTTGGCATTCATCACTGTGTCGTATACTATTGGTTACATGGCATTGCCTCAAAACGAAGCCTGTCTCCGTTACTACTTAGATACACTTATGCGCACTGATGAGCGTGTGATTGCGACAAATATTCGTCTCAAAACATCGAATGATCTTGCACTTGTTTCACGAGGAAGATCAATCAAATGTGTATTATTTGATTTATATTATGTGAGTCATAGTATAGCAAAGCGCCTGGCTGACGGTTGCCCTTGCATGCTGGTTCTTTGGCATACTGTTTCCAGTGGTAGTGCGTTCTGCTTGGTGTAATAGCTAAAAAATATAACTGTATTGAGTGGGTGTATGTGTGCGTGCGAGGTGTGTGACATTCGCGCGAATGATGCTTACGCATTTCAATGCTAAGATACATTCCGCGGTGCGATATCGGCCTCTTGACGTATACATTGGCTTTCATGTGCCGCATTTTAGCATCATACGTTGACATTCTTATTTTGAAATACTACCATTAATGTGTCGAAGTTGCCCTCTTGCACAGCAGAAGCTCGCTCACAAGGTGATGGTGTTATGGTGAACCCTTTACTGGTATAGTTGGCTGCTTTGCATGGTGTCCACGCAATTTAATTCTTAATACAATTAGTGCACATTCGGTTAAAAAATACCATAACAATCCCTAGACCCCAAATAGCACCATCTGAAAAGGTTGCGAGGAAGTGATTAGAAGTCTAAACAATCTTCATTATATCAGCTCTGATCAATCACATAGCGTGAAAGCTGGGTAGATCAAGCCTGTAGCTAAACCGTTTCGATTGTTTTCTCGAGTTTGTGAGCACTGTAACATTAAAACTAATGTCCACTCGCACTTGTTCTGATACATATATCTGTGCCAAGCTCTCTTTGATTCTCCTGGTTATTGGCTTACATTATCAATAATATCAACACGTTATACTGCATGAAGGGGCTGTACTCGATAAAAGCAAGGTTTCACTCACTGTCAAGTGGTTGTCCAGCGTCGCCATCTTCACAACTTTCGGCCCGGACGGTCAGTGATACTGCCAGAAGTCATCAGCCGTGGACAGGGCTGCATCATCGCCAGGCGAAGACACCTGAAAAAGCACAATAAAAAGAGTGTTATAATATGTACGGTGACTAACGACGTTGAAATCAGTTCTTTCACATACCCGCATTACTTTACCCCATTGGCTTTAACGTCATCAATCCCACAGCGACGCTGTGGAGATTACTCTAAGGAAACTGCATAGCATCTCTTGCCAGCGTTCGGCTGCGCGCCGTAGTTATGGCGCCAACCCGGAAATTAGACACACCTACTGTGACGTCACGACAATACGGCAGACGCGCCATCTTCGTTTCTAAGCGACGTCAGATTTCAAGATGGCGACGTGTGATCTAAAAGAAATGGGGTACCGCTTTCTTTCTTCTTCTCCTTCTTTCCTCTTAGATGTAAACTTGCGCTAGCGTATTTATCCCTTCGGTACACACATAGGTCTACCGTTGTATAATGGCATAGCGGCCTGTGCGACATTCGGGTAAGTATTATGTAGGAGGCATGCCAATGTGCGTGGCGCATAGCATTGCAACGCCAGCCGCAAAGTTCACCAATGTCAGTCTCTGTCTATTGGTTTTGATACCAAATATATCAGGTTTGCTGTGTCTGGGTATTAAACCCGGGCCGGCGAGGCGATACAAAACGTTCGTTCACATCTGTAATGTAATAATCTTTGTAGTGCGTACAATTTATGTTGCTTAATGTCAATGATTATAATACGACCACTGCTTATTAGTTCCTATGTGGTTTCGTTTTCATACTGAACTTGCCAAATGTTGCTGTTTCGTTTCAGGTTTTCCAATTTTACTCAGAAGTGTGCTCGACAAAAACAGCTCTGAGAACACGACGCGAGAGAGGTGGTGCATCCCACACAAGTCTAACATACAATCTCGTTAGTTCTCTGTGTAGTCTGAAGGAACTTTTCTTTTTCGTATGGCAGTTCACAATAATTATTGGTATTTGCAGCTTTGAACATTACCCGTTTCTCGGCATAGCGCTCATGACACGGCCAATGACCTGTCCTGTTGGCATTCATCACTGTGTCGTATACTATTGGTTACATGGCATTGCCTCAAAACGAAGCCTGTCTCCGTTACTACTTAGATACACTTATGCGCACTGATGAGCGTGTGATTGCGACAAATATTCGTCTCAAAACATCGAATGATCTTGCACTTGTTTCACGAGGAAGATCAATCAAATGTGTATTATTTGATTTATATTATGTGAGTCATAGTATAGCAAAGCGCCTGGCTGACGGTTGCCCTTGCATGCTGGTTCTTTGGCATACTGTTTCCAGTGGTAGTGCGTTCTGCTTGGTGTAATAGCTAAAAAATATAACTGTATTGAGTGGGTGTATGTGTGCGTGCGAGGTGTGTGACATTCGCGCGAATGATGCTTACGCATTTCAATGCTAAGATACATTCCGCGGTGCGATATCGGCCTCTTGACGTATACATTGGCTTTCATGTGCCGCATTTTAGCATCATACGTTGACATTCTTATTTTGAAATACTACCATTAATGTGTCGAAGTTGCCCTCTTGCACAGCAGAAGCTCGCTCACAAGGTGATGGTGTTATGGTGAACCCTTTACTGGTATAGTTGGCTGCTTTGCATGGTGTCCACGCAATTTAATTCTTAATACAATTAGTGCACATTCGGTTAAAAAATACCATAACAATCCCTAGACCCCAAATAGCACCATCTGAAAAGGTTGCGAGGAAGTGATTAGAAGTCTAAACAATCTTCATTATATCAGCTCTGATCAATCACATAGCGTGAAAGCTGGGTAGATCAAGCCTGTAGCTAAACCGTTTCGATTGTTTTCTCGAGTTTGTGAGCACTGTAACATTAAAACTAATGTCCACTCGCACTTGTTCTGATACATATATCTGTGCCAAGCTCTCTTTGATTCTCCTGGTTATTGGCTTACATTATCAATAATATCAACACGTTATACTGCATGAAGGGGCTGTACTCGATAAAAGCAAGGTTTCACTCACTGTCAAGTGGTTGTCCAGCGTCGCCATCTTCACATCTTTCGGCCCGGACGGTCAGTGATACTGCCAGAAGTCATCAGCCGTGGACAGGGCTGCATCATCGCCAGGCGAAGACACCTGAAAAAGCACAATAAAAAGAGTGTTATAATATGTACGGTGACTAACGACGTTGAAATCAGTTCTTTCACATACCCGCATTACTTTACCCCATTGGCTTTAACGTCATCAATCCCACAGCGACGCTGTGGAGATTACTCTAAGGAAACTGCATAGCATCTCTTGCCAGCGTTCGGCTGCGCGCCGTAGTTATGGCGCCAACCCGGAAATTAGACACACCTACTGTGACGTCAACAATACGGCAGACCCCCTCTTTTCAGCGATCAGATTCGACGGTTGTTAAAAGTGGGGCCTTTCTTTCTTCTTTCCTCTTTCCCTTGAGAATTCCTCGTTTACCTGGTCACCTGTTATGATAGGCTGCGCTGGAATTGGGAGATATGTGGGGCATGCATTGCCGCAGCGCAAGCACCAAGTCCCTTCGTCTTGTTTGTTTAAAATATTGTTGCTGGTTAAACCCGGCGGCGACAACCGTTCCACTTGTAATAATTTTGTGTCAATTTGTTTTAATGATATATAACACCTTTATTTTTTTGTTTCTTTCTCAATTGCTGTTCGTTTCGTTTCTTTTATTTTTAAAAGGGGTCCAAAAACCTGAACACGCGGAGAGGGTGTCCCAACAACAACAACTCTGTTTCTTGTGTGGAAAATTTTTTTTGATCAAAATATTATTGATTTGACTTACTTCCGTTTCGCATACGCCCTGACCGCCTGCTTCCTGTGCTATACTTTGTTACATGGCAGCTCCAAAACGCCGTTCTACTTTTTTTTTTTTTTTTTTTTTTTTTTTTTTTTTTTTTTTTTTTTTTTTTTTTTTCCCCCCCCCCCCCCCCCCCCCCCAAGATACATTCCGCGGTGCGATATCGGCCTCTTGACGTATACATTGCTTTCATGTGCCGCATTTTAGCATCATACGTTGACATTCTTATTTTAAATACTACCATTAATGTGTCGAAGTTGCCCTCTTGCACAGCAGAAGCTCGCTCACAAGGTGATGGTGTTATGGTGAACCCTTTACTGGTATAGTTGGCTGCTTTGCATGGTGTCCACGCAATTTATTCTTAATCAATTAGTGCACATTCGGTTAAAAATACCATAACAATCCCTAGACCCCAAATAGCACCATCTGAAAAGGTGCGAGGAAGTGATTAGAAGTCTAAACATCTTCATTATATCAGCTCTGATCAATCATGAAAGCTGGTAGATCAAGCCTGTAGCTAAACCGTTTCGATTGTTTTCTCGAGTTTGTGAGCACTGTAACATTAAAACTAATGTCCACTCGCACTTGTTCTGATACATATATCTGTGCCAAGCTCTCTTTGATTCTCCTGGTTATTGGCTTACATTATCAATAATATCAACACGTTATACTGCATGAAGGGGCTGTACTCGATAAAAGCAAGGTTTCACTCACTGTCAAGTGGTTGTCCAGCGTCGCCATCTTCACACTTTCGGCCCGGACGGTCAGTGATACTGCCAGAAGTCATCAGCCGTGGACAGGGCTGCATCATCGCCAGGCGAAGACACCTGAAAAAGCACAATAAAAAGAGTGTTATAATATGTACGGTGACTAACGACGTTGAAATCAGTTCTTTCACATACCCGCATTACTTTACCCCATTGGCTAACGTCATCAATCCCACAGCGACGCTGTGGAGATTACTCTAAGGAAACTGCATAGCATCTCTTGCCAGCGTTCGGCTGCGCGCCGTAGTATGGCGCCGGAAATTAGACACACCTACTGTGACGTCACGACAATACGGCAGACGCGCCATCTTCGTTTCTAAGCGACGTCAGATTTCAAGATGGCGACGTGTGATCTAAAAGAAATGGGGTACCGCTTTCTTTCTTCTTCTCCTTCTTTCCTCTTAGATGTAAACTTGCGCTAGCGTATTTATCCCTTCGGTACACACATAGGTCTACCGTTGTATAATGGCATAGCGGCCTGTGCGACATTCGGGTAAGTATTATGTAGGAGGCATGCCAATGTGCGTCGCATAGCATTGCAACGCCAGCCGCAAAGTTCACCAATGTCAGTCTCTGTCTATTGGTTTTGATACCAAATATATCAGGTTTGCTGTGTCTGGGTATTAAACCCGGGCCGGCGAGGCGATACAAAACGTTCGTTCACATCTGTAATGTAATATCTTTGTAGTGCGTACAATTTATGTTGCTTAATGTCAATGATTATAATACGACACTGCTTATTAGTTCCTATGTGGTTTCGTTTTCATACTGAATAATGTTGCTGTTTCGTTTCAGGTTTTCCAATTTTACTCAGAAGTGTGCTCGACAAAAACAGCTCTGAGAACACGACGCGAGAGAGGTGGTGCATCCCACACAAGTCTAACATACAATCTCGTTAGTTCTCTGTGTAGTCTGAAGAACTTTTCTTTTTCGTATGGCAGTTCACAATATTATTGGTATTTGCAGCTTTGAACATTACCCGTTTCTCGGCATACGCTCATGACACGGCCAATGACCTGTCCTGTTGGCATTCATCACTGTGTCGTATACTATTGGTTACATGGCATTGCCTCAAAACGAAGCTGTCTCCGTACTACTTAGATACACTTATGCGCACTGATGAGCGTGTGATTGCGACAAATATTCGTCTCAAAACATCGAATGATCTTGCACTTGTTTCACGAGGAAGATCAATCAAATGTGTATTATTGATTTATATTATGTGAGTCATAGTATAGCAAAGCGCCTGGCTGACGGTTGCCCTTGCATGCTGGTTCTTTGGCATACTGTTTCCAGTGGTAGTGCGTTCTGCTTGGTGTAATAGCTAAAAAATATAACTGTATTGAGTGGGTGTATGTGTGCGTGCGAGGTGTGTGACATTCGCGCGAATGATGCTTACGCATTTCAATGCTAAGATACATTCCGGGGTTGCCGATATCGGCCTCCTTGAAAGTATTTTTTTGAAATACTACCATTAATGTGTCGAAGTTGCCCTCTTGCACAGCAGAAGCTCGCTCACAAGGTGATGGTGTTATGGTGAACCCTTTACTGGTATAGTTGGCTGCTTTGCATGGTGTCCACGCAATTTAATTCTTAATACAATTAGTGCACATTCGGTTAAAAAATACCATAACAATCCCTAGACCCCAAATAGCACCATCTGAAAAGGTTGCGAGGAAGTGATTAGAAGTCTAAACAATCTTCATTATATCAGCTCTGATCAATCACATAGCGTGAAAGCTGGGTAGATCAAGCCTGTAGCTAAACCGTTTCGATTGTTTTCTCGAGTTTGTGAGCACTGTAACATTAAAACTAATGTCCACTCGCACTTGTTCTGATACATATATCTGTGCCAAGCTCTCTTTGATTCTCCTGGTTATTGGCTTACATTATCAATAATATCAACACGTTATACTGCATGAAGGGGCTGTACTCGATAAAAGCAAGGTTTCACTCACTGTCAAGTGGTTGTCCAGCGTCGCCATCTTCACATCTTTCGGCCCGGACGGTCAGTGATACTGCCAGAAGTCATCAGCCGTGGACAGGGCTGCATCATCGCCAGGCGAAGACACCTGAAAAAGCACAATAAAAAGAGTGTTATAATATGTACGGTGACTAACGACGTTGAAATCAGTTCTTTCACATACCCGCATTACTTTACCCCATTGGCTTTAACGTCATCAATCCCACAGCGACGCTGTGGAGATTACTCTAAGGAAACTGCATAGCATCTCTTGCCAGCGTTCGGCGCGCGCCGTAGTTATGGCGCCAACCCGGAAATTAGACACACCTACTGGATGACATACAGACGCCATCTTCGTTTCTAAGCGACGTCAGATTAAGATGGCGACGTTGTATCTGAAAGGGGTCCTTTCTTTCTTCTTCTCCTCTTTCTCTTGTAAACCGCTAGCGTATTTATCCCTCGGTAACACATAGGTTACCGTTGTATATGGCATAGCGGCTGTGCGACATCTGTATTAGTAGAGGCCACGTGCGCATAGCATTGCAACGCCGCCGCAAAGTTCACCAATGTCGTCTCTGTCTATTGGTTTTGATACCAAATATATCAGGTTTGCTGTGTCTGGGTATTAAACCCGGGCCGGCGAGGCGATACAAAACGTTCGTTCACATCTTTTAATTTTGAAAAGTTGCTTAATGTCAATGATTATAATACGACACTGCTTATTAGTTCCTATGTGGTTTCGTTTTCATACTGAACTTGCCAAATGTTGCTGTTTCGTTTCAGGTTTTCCAATTTTACTCAGAAGTGTGCTCGACAAAAACAGCTCTGAGAACACGACGCGAGAGAGGTGGTGCATCCCACACAAGTCTAACATACAATCTCGTTAGTTCTCTGTGTAGTCTGAAGGAACTTTTCTTTTTCGTATGGCAGTTCACAATAATTATTGGTATTTGCAGCTTTGAACATTACCCGTTTCTCGGCATAGCGCTCATGACACGGCCAATGACCTGTCCTGTTGGCATTCATCACTGTGTCGTATACTATTGGTTACATGGCATTGCCTCAAAACGAAGCCTGTCTCCGTTACTACTTAGATACACTTATGCGCACTGATGAGCGTGTGATTGCGACAAATATTCGTCTCAAAACATCGAATGATCTTGCACTTGTTTCCGAGGAAGATCAATCAAATGTGTATTATTTGATTTATATTATGTGAGTCATAGTATAGCAAAGCGCCTGGCTGACGGTTGCCCTTGCATGCTGGTTCTTTGGCATACTGTTTCCAGTGGTAGTGCGTTCTGCTTGGTGTAATAGCTAAAAAATATAACTGTATTGAGTGGGTGTATGTGTGCGTGCGAGGTGTGTGACATTCGCGCGAATGATGCTTACGCATTTCAATGCTAAGATACATTCCGCGGTGCGATATCGGCCTCTTGACGTATACATTGGCTTTCATGTGCCGCATTTTAGCATCATACGTTGACATTCTTATTTTGAAATACTACTTTTGTCGAAGTTGCCCTCTTGCAACAGAAGCTCGCTCACAAGGTGATGGTGTTATGGTGAACCCTTTACTGGTATAGTTGGCTGCTTTGCATGGTGTCCACGCAATTTACTTAATACAATTAGTGCACATTCGGTTAAAAATACCATAACAATCCCTAGACCCCAAATAGCACCATCTGAAAAGGTTGCGAGGAAGTGATTAGAAGTCTAAACAATCTTCATTATATCAGCTCTGATCAATCACATAGCGTGAAAGCTGGGTAGATCAAGCCTGTAGCTAAACCGTTTCGATTGTTTTCTCGAGTTTGTGAGCACTGTAACATTAAAACTAATGTCCACTCGCACTTGTTCTGATACATATATCTGTGCCAAGCTCTCTTTGATTCTCCTGGTTATTGGCTTACATTATCAATAATATCAACACGTTATACTGCATGAAGGGGCTGTACTCGATAAAAGCAAGGTTTCACTCACTGTCAAGTGGTTGTCCAGCGTCGCCATCTTCACATCTTTCGGCCCGGACGGTCAGTGATACTGCCAGAAGTCATCAGCCGTGGACAGGGCTGCATCATCGCCAGGCGAAGACACCTGAAAAAGCACAATAAAAAGAGTGTTATAATATGTACGGTGACTAACGACGTTGAAATCAGTTCTTTCACATACCCGCATTACTTTACCCCATTGGCTTTAACGTCATCAATCCCACAGCGACGCTGTGGAGATTACTCTAAGGAAACTGCATAGCATCTCTTGCCAGCGTTCGGCTGCGCGCCGTAGTTATGGCGCCAACCCGGAAATTAGACACACCTACTGTGACGTCACGACAATACGGCAGACGCGCCATCTTCGTTTCTAAGCGATCAGATTTCAAGATGGCGACGTTGTTGAAAGGGGTCGCCCCCTCTTCCTCTTTAACGTGCGCCCTAACATAGGTCTACCGTTGTATAATGGCATAGCGGCCTGTGCGACATTCGGGTAAGTATTATGTAGGAGGCATGCCAATGTTGGCATACTGTTTCCGTGGTAGTGTCGTTTGCGTAATAGCTTGCTCAAACTGTAATGAGTCGGTGTATGTGTGCGTGCGAGGGTGTGACATTCGCGGAATGATGCTTACGCATTTCAATGTAAGATAGTATTCGCAGATATCGGCCTCTGACGTATACACGCTTTCATGCCGTTTTGCATACGTTGACATTCTTCCATTTTGAAATACTACCATTAACTGTGTCGAAGTGTTCTCTTGCATAGCAGAAGTTCGCTCACAAGTGATGCTGTTATGGTGAACCCTTTACCGGTATATTGGCGCTTTGCTAGTATGACGTTCATTGCAATTCTTAATCAATTAGTGCACATTCGGTTAAAAATACCATAACAAGTCCTCTAGCACTCCTCAAATAGCACCACTGTATAGGGTGCGAGGAAGTGATTAGAGTCTAAACATATCTTCATTATAATACAATCTCTGATCAATCACATAGCGCGAAAGCTGAGGTAGATCAAAGCCTGTAGCTAAACCCGCTCTTCGATTGTTTTCTCGAGTTTGTGAGCACTGTAACATTAAAACTAATGTCCACTCGCACTTGTTCTGATACATATATCTGTGCCAAGCTCTCTTTGATTCTCCTGGTTATTGGCTTACATTATCAATAATATCAACACGTTATACTGCATGAAGGGGCTGTACTCGATAAAAGCAAGGTTTCACTCACTGTCAAGTGGTTGTCCAGCGTCGCCATCTTCACACTTTCGGCCCGGACGGTCAGTGATACTGCCAGAAGTCATCAGCCGTGGACAGGGCTGCATCATCGCCAGGCGAAGACACCTGAAAAAGCACAATAAAAGAGTGTTATAATATGAGGTGACTAACGACGTTGAAATCGTTCTTTCACATACCCGCATTTTTACCCATTGGCTTTAACGTCATCATCCACAGCGACGCTGTGGAGATTACTCTAGGAAATGCATAGCATCCTGCCAGCTTCGCGGCGCCGTAGTATGCGCAACCCGGAAATTGACACACACTGGACGTCACGACATACGCACCGCATTTTTCAGCGACGTCAGATTTCAAGATGGCGACGTTGTCTAAAAGAAATGGGGTACGCTTCTTTTTCTTCTCCTTCTTCCTTAGATAACTGCGCTAGCGTATTTATCCTCGGTACACAATAGGTCTCCGTTGTATAATGGCATAGCGCCTGTGCGACATTCGGGTAAGTATTATGTAGGAGGTGCAATGTGCGTGGCGCATAGCATGCCCGCCGCAAAGTCACCAATGTAGTCTCTGTCATTTTGATACCAAATATCAGGTTTCGTCTGGGATTAAACCCGGGGCCCGGGGAGGCGATAAAAACGTTCGTTCAATCTGGAAAATTTTAGTGCGACAATTTATGTTGCTTAATGTCAAGATTATATAGACACGCTTATAGTTCCTATGGGTTTCGTTTCAATGAACTTGCCAAATGTTCGTTTCGTTTCAGGTTTCCCAATTTTAGGTGTCCGACAAAAACAGCTCGAAACACGACGCGAGAGAGGTGTATCCCACACAAGTCTAACATACAATCTCGTTAGTTCTCTGTGTAGTCTGAAAGGGAAATTTTCTTTTTCGTATGGCAGTTCACAATAATTATTGGTATTTGCAGCTTTGAACATTACCCGTTTCTCGGCATAGCGCTCATGACACGGCCAATGACCTGTCCTGTTGGCATTCATCACGTGTCGTATACTTTGGGTTTCATGGCGTCAAACGAAGCCCGTCTCCGTACTACACTTATGCGCACTGATGAGCGTGTGATTGCGACAAATATTCGTCTCAAAACATCGAATGATCTTGCACTTGTTTCACGAGGAAGATCAATCAAATGTGTATTATGTGATTTATATTATGGAGTCATAGTATAAAAGGCCCGGCTGCGTTTCCCCCGCATGTGGTTCTTTGGGATACTGTTTCCAGTGGTAGTGCGTTCTGCTTGGTGTAATAGCTAAAAAATATAACTGTATTGAGTGGGTGTATGTGTGCGTGCGAGGTGTGTGACATTCGCGCGAATGATGCTTACGCATTTCAATGCTAAGATACATTCCGCGGTGCGATATCGGCCTCTTGACGTATACATTGCTTTTTTTGCCGCATTTAGCATCATACGTTTACATTCTATTTTGAATACTACCATTAATGTGTCGAAGTTGCCCTCTGCAACAGAAGCTCGCTCACAAGGTGATGGTGTTATGGTGAACCCTTTACTGGTATAGTTGGCTGCTTTGCATGGTGTCCACGCAATTTAATTCTTAATACAATTAGTGCACATTCGGTTAAAAAATACCATAACAATCCCTAACCCCAAATAGCACCCTTCTGATTAGAAGTCTAAACATCTTCATTATATCAGCTCTGATCAATCACATAGCGTGAAAGCTGGGGAGATCAAGCCTGTAGCTAAACCGTTTCGATTGTTTTCTCGAGTTTGTGAGCACTGTAACATTAAAACTAATGTCCACTCGCACTTGTTCTGATACATATATCTGTGCCAAGCTCTCTTTGATTCTCCTGGTTATTGGCTTACATTATCAATAATATCAACACGTTATACTGCATGAAGGGGCTGTACTCGATAAAAGCAAGTTTCACTCACTGTCAAGTGGTTGTCCAGCGTCGCCATCTTCACATCTTTTGGCCCGGACGGTCAGTGATACTGCCAGAAGTCATCAGCCGTGGACAGGGCTGCATCATCGCCAGGCGAAGACACCTGAAAAAGCACAATAAAAAGAGTGTTATAATATGTACGGTGACTAACGACGTTGAAATCAGTTCCCTTTTACATACCCGCATTACTTTACCCCACAACCCCTGGGCGCTGTGGAGATTATCTAAAGGGAAAATGCATAGCATTCTTGCCAGCGCGGTGCGCGCCGTGTTATGGCGCCAACCCGAAATTAGACACACTACGTGACGTCACGAGGGCCACCCTTTAAGCGACGTCAGATTTCAAGATGGCGACGTTGTTGATCTAAAAAAATGGGGTACCGTTTCTCTTTTCCTTCTTCCTCTTGTAAACTCCGCTAGCGTATTTTCCTTTCTTACCGTTGTATAATGGCATAGCGGCCTGTGCGACATTCGGGAAAATATTGGGGTTCCAAGTGCGTGGCGCATACATTGCAAGCCAGCCCCAAAGTTCACCAAAGTCAGTCTCGTCTATTGGTTTTGATACAAATATAAAAGGTTTGCTGTGTCTGGGTATTCCGGGCCCAGGCGTCAAAACGTTCGTTCACATCTGTAATGTAATAAACTTTTAGTGTAATTTATGTTGCTTAATGTCAATGATTATTCGAAAGCTTATTAGTTCCTATGTGGTTTCGTTTTCATACTGAACTTGCCAAATGTTCTGTTTTTCAGCTTTTTCAGAGTGTCTCGACAAAAACAGCTCTGAGAACACGACGCGAGAGAGGTGGTGCATCCCACACAAGTCTAACATACAATCTCGTTAGTTCTCTGTGTAGTCTGAAGGGAAATTTTCTTTTTCGTATGGCAGTTCACAATAATTATTGGTATTTGCAGCTTTGAACATTACCCGTTTCTCGGCATACGCTCATGACACGGCCAATGACCTGTCCTGTTGGCATTCATCACTGTGTCGTATACTATTGGTTACATGGCATTGCCTCAAAACGAAGCCTGTCTCCGTACTACTTAGATACACTTATGCGCACTGATGAGCGTGTGATTGCGACAAATATTCGTCTCAAAACATCGAATGATCTTGCACTTGTTTCACGAGGAAGATCAATCAAATGTGTATTATTTGATTTATATTATGTGAGTCATAGTATAGCAAAGCGCCTGGTGACGTTCCTTGCATGCTGGTTCTTTGGCATACTGTTTCCAGTGGTAGTGCGTTCTGCTTGGTGTAATAGCTAAAAAATATAACTGTATTGAGTGGGTGTATGTGTGCGTGCGAGGTGTGTGACATTCGCGCGAATGATGCTTACGCATTTCAATGCTAAGATACATTCCGCGGTGCGATATCGGCCTCTTGACGTATACATTGGCTTTCATGCCGCATTTTGCATCATACGTTTACATTTTATTTTTAAATACTACCATTAATGTGTCGAAGTTGCCCTCTTGCACAGCAGAAGCTCGCTCACAAGGTGATGGTGTTATGGTGAACCCTTTACTGGTATAGTTGGCTGCTTTGCATGGTGTCCACGCAATTTAATTCTTAATCAATTAGTGCACATTCGGTTAAAAAATACCATAACAATCCCTAGACCCCAAATAGCACCATCTGAAAAGGTGCGAGGAAGTGATTAGAAGTCTAAACAATCTTCATTATATCAGCTCTGATCAATCACATAGCGTGAAAGCTGGGTAGATCAAGCCTGTAGCTAAACCGTTTCGATTGTTTTCTCGAGTTTGTGAGCACTGTAACATTAAAACTAATGTCCACTCGCACTTGTTCTGATACATATATCTGTGCCAAGCTCTCTTTGATTCTCCTGGTTATTGGCTTACATTATCAATAATATCAACACGTTATACTGCATGAAGGGGCTGTACTCGATAAAAGCAAGGTTTCACTCACTGTCAAGTGGTTGTCCAGCGTCGCCATCTTCAATTTGGCCCGGACGGTCAGTGATACTGCCAGAAGTCATCAGCCGTGGACAGGGCTGCATCATCGCCAGGCGAAGACACCTGAAAAAGCACAATAAAAAGAGTGTTATAATATGTACGGTGACTAACGACGTTGAAATCAGTTCTTTCACATACCCGCATTACTTTACCCCATTGGCTTTAACGTCATCAATCCCACAGCGACGCTGTGGAGATTACTCTAAGGAAACTGCATAGCATCTCTTGCCAGCGTTCGGCTGCGCGCCGTGTTATGGCGCCAACCCGGAAATTAGACACACCTACTGTGACGTCACGACAATACGGCAGACGCGCCATCTTCGTTTCTAAGCGACGTCAGATTTCAAGATGGCGACGTTGTTGATCTAAAAGAAATGGGGTACCGCTTTCTTTCTTCTTCTCCTTCTTTCCTCTTAGATGTAAACTTGCGCTAGCGTATTTATCCCTTCGGTACACACATAGGTCTACCGTTGTATAATGGCATAGCGGCCTGTGCGACATTTCGGGAGTATTATGTAGGAGGCATCCCAAAGTGCTGGCATAGATTGAAGGAGCCGCAAAAATTACCCAAGTGCCCTATTGGTTTTGTACCAAATAAATTTGGGGTTTATTAAAAAAAAAAAAAATTTTTAATTTTTAATTAAAATTTTGTAGTGCGACAATTTATGTTGTTAATGTCAATGTTATAATAGACACTGCTTATTATTTCCTAGTTTTGTTTTATATTAATTTGAAAGTTGGGGTTTTTTTCAGTTTTCCCAATTTTAAATAGAGGGGCTCGACAAAAAAGCCTGAAACAGACCCCGGGGGAAATGGTGACCCAAACTTAAAATAAAACCTTGTTTTTCGGGGTTTTGAGTTTTTTTTTTGTATTTAAAATTATTGGTATTTTTCAGTTTTAAATTACCCCCTCGGCATAAATTTTTTACACGATCCCCTTTCCGTTGGATTATCAGGTGTATATATTGGTTAATTCTAAACGAATTTCTGTTATTTTTAATAATTTTATGGCACTTTGAGGGATTGCGACAAAACCCCCAAAAACATCAATATTTATTGTTTCAAGAGGGAAATTAACAAAAGGATTTTTTTGATTTATATTATGTGAGCATGTATAGCAAAGGCCGGTTGACGGTTTTTCCCCTTGCATGTGGTTCTTTGGCAATGTTTCCATGAGTTTCCGTTTCTTATAATATTGGGGGGGGGAAATTTTTACATTCCAATGATGCTTCCTTTCAATGGATCATTCCCCGGGGCGAAATTTTTTCTTTGTTTGTCGCATTTACATTGGCATTTTTTTTAAATATACCATTAATGTGTCGAAGTTCCCTCTGGGCCAGCAGAAAATTTCCCCACAATTTATGGGGAACCCTTTTCGGAATTCCTTTTGCAGGGTTACGAATTTATTTAATTTTATGCACATTCGGTTTTCCATTTTTTAGACCCAAATAACCACGAAAAGGGGGAGGAAAAAATGAAATTAATCTTTTTAAATAACCTTCAAATAATTTCACTGTAACATTAAAACAATGTCCCTCGCCTTTTCGAACATATATTGTCCAAGCCTCTTTGATTTCCTGGTTATTGGCACATTATCAATAATATCAACACGTTATATCATGAAGGGGTGTACCGATAAAAGCAAGGGTTTCACTACGTCAATTTGTCCGCGTCGCCATCTTAAACTTTCGGCCCCGGGCGGTCAGTGTACTCCAGAAGTTCACCGTGGACAGGGCGCATCATCCAGGGAAACACCTGAAAAAAAGCCAATAAAAAGAGTGAAATATTACGGTATAACGACTTAAATCAGTTTTTCACTCCCGCATTACTTTCCCCATTTCTTTCGTATCAATCCCCGCGAGTGTGGAGATTACCTGGAAACTGCATAGACCTTGCCAGCGTTCGGTCGGGTATTTTTAAAAAACCGGAAATTAGACACATATGTGACGTCAGACAATACGGCAACGGCCATCCGTTTCTAAGCGACTCAGTTTCAAGATGGGAGTGGTGATTAAAAAAAAATGGGGGGGGCTTTCTTTCTTTTCTCCCTTTTTCCCCCAATTAAACTTGCCCGATTTAGGGCCCCAAAATTTTTGTATAATCATAGCGGCCTGTGCGACATTCGGGTAAATATTATTTAAGGATGCCAAAGTGCGGGCCATAGCATTTAACGCCAGCCGAAATTCACCAATGTCAGTTCTGTCATTGGTTTTGAACCAAAATATCAGGGTTTTTTTGGGGGTTAAACCCGGGCCGGCGAGGCGATCAAAACGTTCGTTCACATCTTAATTAATAATCTTTGTAGTGCGTCAATTTATGTTTTAAGCAATATTTAATACGCCACTGCATTAGTTCCCATGTGGTTTTGTTTTCAATGAATTCCAAAGTTGCTGTTTCGCAGGTTTTCCTTTTACTCAGAAGTTGTCAAAAAAAACCAAAATTTTTGGAACCCAAAGAAAAAAAAAGTTTTCAATCCAAAAAAACAAGTTTTAACATACCCCCCTTTTCCCTTGTTCTCCCGTTTTTTAGTTTTGGAAAAGGAAAAATTTTCTTTTTGGTAAAAAGCAGTTCAAAATCATTAAATTGTAAAATTTGCACTTTAACATTACCCGTTTTTTCCCCCCCGGCCCTTTTTAAACCCAGACACGCAAACCTGTTTTTGGCAAAAAAAAAAACAAAATGTTGGGGAACTTTTGGGTTCAAAGCATGCCCACGAAGGCTGCCCCCTCAAAAAAATTAGAATTACACCCTATGCCATTATAAAAAGGGGTATTGGACCAAATAAAAATTCCGTTTTTCAAAAAAAAAAAGGGAAAAAAAACTCCCCCCTTTTTCCAACCCCCAGAAAGATCCAAAAAAAAATGGGGGGGTATTTGTGATTTTTTAATTTGGGGGGGCCCTAATAGGGGGAGCCCCCTGGCGAGGTTGCCCTTGATTCTGGTCCCTTGGGGAAAACGTTCCAAGGGGTAAAAAATTTCGGGTTTCTGTTTGTGTTTTAGCTAAAAAATTTTTTTTTCTTGTATTGAGTGGGTGTATTTGGGTTTGCCCTGGGGGAAAAAGGGTGGGGTGGAAAAATTGCGGATGAAATTTCTTTTTTCGGCATTTCAAAATTTTTAAGATAATTCCCCGGGCGAATTGGCCTTTTTGAAAAAGTATACATTGTTTTTTTAGTGCCCAAAAAGCAAACAAACGGTAGACCTATGTGTGTACCGAAGGGATAAATACGCTAGCGCAAGTTTACATCTAAGAGGAAAGAAGGAGAAGAAGAAAGAAAGCGGTACCCCATTTCTTTTAGATCAACAAAGTCGCCATCTTGAAATCTGACGTCGCTTAGAAACGAAGATGGCGCGTCTGCCCTATTGTCGTGACGTCACAGTAGGTGTGTCTAATTTCCGGGTTGGCGCCATAACTACGGCGCGCAGCCGAACGCTGGCAAGAGATGCTATGCAGTTTCCTTAGAGTAATCTCCACAGCGTCGCTGTGGGATTGATGACGTTAAAGCCAATGGGGTAAAGTAATGCGGGTATGTGAAAGAACTGATTTCAACGTCGTTAGTCACCGTACATATTATAACACTCTTTTTATTGTGCTTTTTCAGGTGTCTTCGCCTGGCGATGATGCAGCCCTGTCCACGGCTGAGACTTCTGGCAGTATCACTGACCGTCCGGGCCGAAAGTTTTGAAGATGGCGACGCTGGACAACCACTTGACAGTGAGTGAAACCTTGCTTTTATCGAGTACAGCCCCTTCATGCAGTATAACGTGTTGATATTATTGATAATGTAAGCCAATAACCAGGAGAATCAAAGAGAGCTTGGCACAGATATATGTATCAGAACAAGTGCGAGTGGACATTAGTTTTAATGTTACAGTGCTCACAAACTCGAGAAAACAATCGAAACGGTTTAGCTACAGGCTTGATCTACCAGCTTTCACGCTATGTGATTGATCAGAGCTGATATAATGAAGATGGGTTTTGACTTCTAATCACTTCCTCGCACCTTTTCAGATGGTGCTATTTGGGGTCTAGGGATTGTTATGGTATTTTTTAACCGAATGTGCACTAATTGAAATTTAAAAATAAATTGCGTGGACACCATGCAAAGCAGCCAACTATACCAGTAAAGGGTTCACCATAACACCATCACCTTGTGAGCGAGCTTCTGCTGTGCAAGAGGGCAACTTCGACACATTAATGGTAGTATTTTAAAATAAGAATGTCAACGTATGATGCTAAAATGCGGCACATGAAAGGCAATGTATACGTCAAGAGGCCGATATCGCACCGCGGAATGTATCTTAGCATTGAAATGCGTAAGCATCATTCGCGCGAATGTCACACACCTTCTCGCACGCACACATACACCCACTCAATACAGTTATATTTTTTAGCTATTACACCAAGCAGAACGCACTACCACTGGAAACAGTATGCCAAAGAACCAGCATGCAAGGGCAACCGTCAGCCAGGCGCTTTGCTATACTATGACTCACATAATATAAATCAATAATACACATTTGATTGATCTTCCTCGTGAAACAAGTGCAAGATCATTCGATGTTTTGAGACGAATATTTGTCGCAATCACACGCTCATCAGTGCGCATAAGTGTATCTAAGTAGTACGGAGACAGCTTCGTTTTGAGGCAATGCCATGTAACCAATAGTATACGACACAGTGATGAATGCCAACAGGACAGGTCATTGGCCGTGTCATGAGCGTATGCCGAGAAACGGGTAATGTTCAAAGCTGCAAATACCAATAATATTGTGAACTGCCATACGAAAAAGAAAAGTTCTTTCAGACTACACAGAGAACTAACGAGATTGTATGATAGACTTGTGTGGGATGCACCACATCTCTCGCGTCGTGTTCTCAGAGCTGTTTTTTTCGAGCACACTTCTGAGTAAAATTGGAAAACCTGAAACGAAACAGCAACATTTGGCAAGTTCAGTATGAAAACGAAACCACATAGGAACTAATAAGCAGTGTCGTATTATAATCATTGACATTAAGCAACATAAATTGTACGCACTACAAAGATTATTACATTACAGATGTGAACGAACGTTTTGTATCGCCTCGCCGGCCCGGGTTTAATACCCAGACACAGCAAACCTGATATATTTGGTATCAAAACCAATAGACAGAGACTGACATTGGTGAACTTTGCGGCTGGCGTTGCAATGCTATGCGCCACGCACATTGGCATGCCTCCTACATAATACTTACCCGAATGTCGCACAGGCCGCTATGCCATTATACAACGGTAGACCTATGTGTGTACCGAAGGGATAAATACGCTAGCGCAAGTTTACATCTAAGAGGAAAGAAGGAGAAGAAGAAAGAAAGCGGTACCCCATTTCTTTTAGATCAACAACGTCGCCATCTTGAAATCTGACGTCGCTTAGAAACGAAGATGGCGCGTCTGCCGTATTGTCGTGACGTCACAGTAGGTGTGTCTAATTTCCGGGTTGGCGCCATAACTACGGCGCGCAGCCGAACGCTGGCAAGAGATGCTATGCAGTTTCCTTAGAGTAATCTCCACAGCGTCGCTGTGGGATTGATGACGTTAAAGCCAATGGGGTAAAGTAATGCGGGTATGTGAAAGAACTGATTTCAACGTCGTTAGTCACCGTACATATTATAACACTCTTTTTATTGTGCTTTTTCAGGTGTCTTCGCCTGGCGATGATGCAGCCCTGTCCACGGCTGATGACTTCTGGCAGTATCACTGACCGTCCGGGCCGAAAGTTGTGAAGATGGCGACGCTGGACAACCACTTGACAGTGAGTGAAACCTTGCTTTTATCGAGTACAGCCCCTTCATGCAGTATAACGTGTTGATATTATTGATAATGTAAGCCAATAACCAGGAGAATCAAAGAGAGCTTGGCACAGATATATGTATCAGAACAAGTGCGAGTGGACATTAGTTTTAATGTTACAGTGCTCACAAACTCGAGAAAACAATCGAAACGGTTTAGCTACAGGCTTGATCTACCTAGCTTTCACGCTATGTGATTGATCAGAGCTGATATAATGAAGATTGGGTTTTGACTTCTAATCACTTCCTCGCAAACCCTTTTTAGATGGTGCTATTTGGGGTCTAGGGATTGTTATGGTATTTTTTAACCGAATGTGCACTAATTGAAATTTAAAAATTTAAAATTTCGTGGACACCATGCAAAGCAGCCAACTATACCAGTAAAGGGTTCACCATAACACCATCACCTTGTGAGCGAGCTTCTGCTGTGCAAGAGGGCAACTTCGACACATTAATGGTAGTATTTTAAAATAAGAATGTCAACGTATGATGCTAAAATGCGGCACATGAAAGGCCCAAAGTATACGTCAAGAGGCCGATATCGCACCGCGGAATGTATCTTAGCATTGAAATGCGTAAGCATCATTCGCGCGAATGTCACACACCCTCGCACGCACACATACACCCACTCAATACAGTTATATTTTTTAGCTATTACACCAAGCAGAACGCACTACCACTGGAAACAGTATGCCAAAGAACCAGCATGCAAGGGCAACCGTCAGCCAGGCGCTTTGCTATACTATGACTCACATAATATAAATCAAATAATACACATTTGATTGATCTTCCTCGTGAAACAAGTGCAAGATCATTCGATGTTTTGAGACGAATATTTGTCGCAATCACACGCTCATCAGTGCGCATAAGTGTATCTAAGTAGTAAAGGAGACAGGCTTCGTTTTGAGGCAATGCCATGTAACCAATAGTATACGACACAGTGATGAATGCCAACAGGACAGGTCATTGGCCGTGTCATGAGCGTTTTGCCGAGAAACGGGTAATGTTCAAAGCTGCAAATACCAATAATTATTGTGAACTGCCATACGAAAAAGAAAAGTTCCTTTTAGACTACACAGAGAACTAACGAGATTGTATGTTAGACTTGTGTGGGATGCACCACCTCTCTCGCGTCGTGTTCTCAGAGCTGTTTTTGTCGAGCACACTTCTGAGTAAAATTGGAAAACCTGAAACGAAACAGCAACATTTGGCAAGTTCAGTATGAAAACGAAACCACATAGGAACTAATAAGCAGTGGGCGTATTATAATCATTGACATTAAGCAACATAAATTGTACGCACTACAAAGATTATTACATTACAGATGTGAACGAACGTTTTGTATCGCCTCGCCGGCCCGGGTTTAATACCCAGACACAGCAAACCTGATATATTTGGTATCAAAACCAATAGACAGAGACTGACATTGGTGAACTTTGCGGCTGGCGTTGCAATGCTATGCGCCACGCACATTGGCATGCCTCCTACATAATACTTACCCGAATGTCGCACAGGCCGCTATGCCATTATACAACGGTAGACCTATGTGTGTACCGAAGGGATAAATACGCTAGCGCAAGTTTACATCTAAGAGGAAAGAAGGAGAAGAAGAAAGAAAGCGGTACCCCATTTCTTTTAGATCAACAAAGTCGCCATCTTGAAATCTGACGTCGCTTAGAAACGAAGATGGCGCGTCTGCCGTATTGTCGTGACGTCACAGTAGGTGTGTCTAATTTCCGGGTTGGCGCCATAACTACGGCGCGCAGCCGAACGCTGGCAAGAGATGCTATGCAGTTTCCTTAGAGTAATCTCCACAGCGTCGCTGTGGGATTGATGACGTTAAAGCCAATGGGGTAAAGTAATGCGGGTATGTGAAAGAACTGATTTCAACGTCGTTAGTCACCGTACATATTATAACACTCTTTTTATTGTGCTTTTTCAGGTGTCTTCGCCTGGCGATGATGCAGCCCTGTCCACGGCTGATGACTTCTGGCAGTATCACTGACCGTCCGGGCCGAAAGTTGTGAAGATGGCGACGCTGGACAACCACTTGACAGTGAGTGAAACCTTGCTTTTATCGAGTACAGCCCCTTCATGCAGTATAACGTGTTGATATTATTGATAATGTAAGCCAATAACCAGGAGAATCAAAGAGAGCTTGGCACAGATATATGTATCAGAACAAGTGCGAGTGGACATTAGTTTTAATGTTACAGTGCTCACAAACTCGAGAAAACAATCGAAACGGTTTAGCTACAGGCTTGATCTACCCAGCTTTCACGCTATGTGATTGATCAGAGCTGATATAATGAAGATTGGGTTTTGACTTCTAATCACTTCCTCGCAAACCCTTTTTAGATGGTGCTATTTGGGGTCTAGGGATTGTTATGGTATTTTTTAACCGAATGTGCACTAATTGAAATTTAAAAAGTAAATTGCGTGGACACCATGCAAAGCAGCCAACTATACCAGTAAAGGGTTCACCTAACACCATCACCTTGTGAGCGAGCTTCTGCTGTGCAAGAGGGCAACTTCGACACATTAATGGTAGTATTTTAAAATAAGAATGTCAACGTATGATGCTAAAATGCGGCACATGAAAGGCAATGTATACGTCAAGAGGCCGATATCGCACCGCGGAATGTATCTTAGCATTGAAATGCGTAAGCATCATTCGCGCGAATGTCACACACCCTCGCACGCACACATACACCCACTCAATACAGTTATATTTTTTAGCTATTACACCAAGCAGAACGCACTACCACTGGAAACAGTATGCCAAAGAACCAGCATGCAAGGGCAACCGTCAGCCAGGCGCTTTGCTATCTATGACTCACATAATATAAATCAAATAATACACATTTGATTGATCTTCCTCGTGAAACAAGTGCAAGATCATTCGATGTTTTGAGACGAATATTTGTCGCAATCACACGCTCATCAGTGCGCATAAGTGTATCTAAGTAGTGACGGAGACAGGCTTCGTTTTGAGGCAATGCCATGTAACCAATAGTATACGACACAGTGATGAATGCCAACAGGACAGGTCATTGGCCGTGTCATGAGCGTTTTGCCGAGAAACGGGTAATGTTCAAAGCTGCAAATACCAATAATTATTGTGAACTGCCATACGAAAAAGAAAAGTTCCTTTTAGACTACACAGAGAACTAACGAGATTGTATGTTAGACTTGTGTGGGATGCACCACCTCTCTCGCGTCGTGTTCTCAGAGCTGTTTTTGTCGAGCACACTTCTGAGTAAAATTGGAAAACCTGAAACGAAACAGCAACATTTGGCAAGTTCAGTATGAAAACGAAACCACATAGGAACTAATAAGCAGTGGGCGTATTATAATCATTGACATTAAGCAACATAAATTGTACGCACTACAAAGATTATTACATTACAGATGTGAACGAACGTTTTGTATCGCCTCGCCGGCCCGGGTTTAATACCCAGACACAGCAAACCTGATATATTTGGTATCAAAACCAATAGACAGAGACTGACATTGGTGAACTTTGCGGCTGGCGTTGCAATGCTATGCGCCACGCACATTGGCATGCCTCCTACATAATACTTACCCGAATGTCGCACAGGCCGCTATGCCATTATACAACGGTAGACCTATGTGTGTACCGAAGGGATAAATACGCTAGCGCAAGTTTACATCTAAGAGGAAAGAAGGAGAAGAAGAAAGAAAGCGGTACCCCATTTCTTTTAGATCAACAAAGTCGCCATCTTGAAATCTGACGTCGCAGAAACGAAGATGGCGCGTCTGCCGTATTGTCGTGACGTCACAGTAGGTGTGTCTAATTTCCGGGTTGGCGCCATAACTACGGCGCGCAGCCGAACGCTGGCAAGAGATGCTATGCAGTTTCCTTAGAGTAATCTCCCAGCGTCGCTGTGGGATTGATGACGTTAAAGCCAATGGGGTAAAGTAATGCGGGTATGTGAAAGAACTGATTTCAACGTCGTTAGTCACCGTACATATTATAACACTCTTTTTATTGTGCTTTTTCAGGTGTCTTCGCCTGGCGATGATGCAGCCCTGTCCACGGCTGATGACTTCTGGCAGTATCACTGACCGTCCGGGCCGAAAGTGTGAAGATGGCGACGCTGGACAACCACTTGACAGTGAGTGAAACCCTTTCTTTTATCGAGTACAGCCCCTTCATGCAGTATAACGTGTTGATATTATTGATAATGTAAGCCAATAACCAGGAGAATCAAAGAGAGCTTGGCACAGATATATGTATCAGAACAAGTGCGAGTGGACATTAGTTTTAATGTTACAGTGCTCACAAACTCGAGAAAACAATCGAAACGGTTTAGCTACAGGCTTGATCTACCCAGCTTTCACGCTATGTGATTGATCAGAGCTGATATAATGAAGATTGTTTAGACTTCTAATCACTTCCTCGCAAACCCTTTTTAGATGGTGCTATTTGGGGTCTAGGGATTGTTATGGTATTTTTTTAAACCCAATGTGCACTAATTGATTAAGAATTTAAAATTTCGTGGACACCATGCAAAGCAGCCAACTATACCAGTAAAGGGTTCACCATAACACCATCACCTTGTGAGCGAGCTTCTGCTGTGCAAGAGGGCAACTTCGACACATTAATGGTAGTATTTTAAAATAAGAATGTCAACGTATGATGCTAAAATGCGGCACATGAAAGCCCAAAGTATACGTCAAGAGGCCGATATCGCACCGCGGAATGTATCTTAGCATTGAAATGCGTAAGCATCATTCGCGCGAATGTCACACACCTCGCACGCACACATACACCCACTCAATACAGTTATATTTTTTAGCTATTACACCAAGCAGAACGCACTACCACTGGAAACAGTATGCCAAAGAACCAGCATGCAAGGGCAACCGTCAGCCAGGCGCTTTGCTATACTATGACTCACATAATATAAATCAAATAATACACATTTGATTGATCTTCCTCGTGAAAAAGTGCAAGATCATTCGATGTTTTGAGACGAATATTTGTCGCAATCACACGCTCATCAGTGCCATAAGTGTATCTAAGTAGTAAAGGAGACAGGCTTCGTTTTGAGGCAATGCCATGTAACCAATAGTATACGACACAGTGATGAATGCCAACAGGACAGGTCATTGGCCGTGTCATGAGCGTATGCCGAGAAACGGGTAATGTTCAAAGCTGCAAATACCAATAATTATTGTGAACTGCCATACGAAAAAGAAAAGTTCCTTCAGACTACACAGAGAACTAACGAGATTGTATGTTAGACTTGTGTGGGATGCACCACCTCTCTCGCGTCGTGTTCTAGAGCTGTTTTTTTCGAGCACACTTCTGAGTAAAATTGGAAAACCTGAAACGAAACAGCAACATTTGGCAAGTTCAGTATGAAAACGAAACCACATAGGAACTAATAAGCAGTGGGCGTATTATAATCATTGACATTAAGCAACATAAATTGTACGCACTACAAAGATTATTACATTACAGATGTGAACGAACTTTTGTATCGCCTCGCCGGCCCGGGTTTAATACCCAGACACAGCAAACCTGATATATTTGGTATCAAAACCAATAGACAGAGACTGACATTGGTGAACTTTGCGGCTGGCGTTGCAATGCTATGCGCCACGCACATTGGCATGCCTCCTACATAATACTTACCCGAATGTCGCACAGGCCGCTATGCCATTATACAACGGTAGACCTATGTGTGTACCGAAGGGATAAATACGCTAGCGCAAGTTTACATCTAAGAGGAAAGAAGGAGAAGAAGAAAGAAAGCGGTACCCCATTTCTTTTAGATCAACAAAGTCGCCATCTTGAAATCTGACGTCGCTTAGAAACGAAGATGGCGCGTCTGCCGTATTGTCGTGACGTCACAGTAGGTGTGTCTAATTTCCGGGTTGGCGCCATAAATACGGCGCGCAGCCGAACGCTGGCAAGAGATGCTATGCAGTTTCCTTAGAGTAATCTCCACAGCGTCGCTGTGGGATTGATGACGTTAAAGCCAATGGGGTAAAGTAATGCGGGTATGTGAAAGAACTGATTTCAACGTCGTTAGTCACCGTACATATTATAACACTCTTTTTATTGTGCTTTTTCAGGTGTCTTCGCCTGGCGATGATGCAGCCCTGTCCACGGCTGATGACTTCTGGCAGTATCACTGACCGTCCGGGCCGAAAGTTGTGAAGATGGCGACGCTGGACAACCACTTGACAGTGAGTGAAACCTTGCTTTTATCGAGTACAGCCCCTTCATGCAGTATAACGTGTTGATATTATTGATAATGTAAGCCAATAACCAGGAGAATCAAAGAGAGCTTGGCACAGATATATGTATCAGAACAAGTGCGAGTGGACATTAGTTTTAATGTTACAGTGCTCACAAACTCGAGAAAACAATCGAAACGGTTTAGCTACAGGCTTGATCTACCCAGCTTTCACGCTATGTGATTGATCAGAGCTGATATAATGAAGATTGTTTAGACTTCTAATCACTTCCTCGCAAACCCTTTTTAGATGGTGCTATTTGGGGTCTAGGGATTGTTATGGTATTTTTTAACCGAATGTGCACTAATTGATTAAGAATTTAAAATTTCGTGGACACCATGCAAAGCAGCCAACTATACCAGTAAAGGGTTCACCATAACACCATCACCTTGTGAGCGAGCTTCTGCTGTGCAAGAGGGCAACTTCGACACATTAATGGTAGTATTTAAAATAAGAATGTCAACGTATGATGCTAAAATGCGGCACATGAAAGCCCAAAGTATACGTCAAGAGGCCGATATCGCACCGCGGAATGTTCTTACATTGAAATGCGTAAACATCATTCGCGCGAATGTCACACACCTCGCACGCACAATACACCCACTCAATACAGTTATATTTTTTAGCTATTACACCAAGCAGAACGCACTACCACTGGAAACAGTATGCCAAAGAACCAGCATGCAAGGGCAACCGTCAGCCAGGCGCTTTGCTATACTATACTCACATAATATAAATCAATAATACACATTTGATTGATCTTCCTCGTGAAACAAGTGCAAGATCATTCGATGTTTTGAGACGAATATTTGTCGCAATCACACGCTCATCAGTGCGCATAAGTGTATCTAAGTAGTAAAGGAGACAGGCTTCGTTTTGAGGCAATGCCATGTAACCAATAGTATACGACACAGTGATGAATGCCAACAGGACAGGTCATTGGCCGTGTCATGAGCGTATGCCGAGAAACGGGTAATGTTCAAAGCTGCAAATACCAATAATTATTGTGAACTGCCATACGAAAAAGAAAAGTTCCTTCAGACTACACAGAGAACTAACGGGGATGTTGACTTGTGTGGGATGCACCACCTCTCTCGCGTCGTGTTCTAGAGCTGTTTTTGTCGAGCACACTTCTGAGTAAAATTGGAAAACCTGAAACGAAACAGCAACATTTGGCAAGTTCAGTATGAAAACGAAACCACATAGGAACTAATAAGCAGTGTCGTATTATAATCATTGACATTAAGCAACATAAATTGTACGCACTACAAAGATTATTACATTACAGATGTGAACGAACGTTTTGTATCGCCTCGCCGGCCCGGGTTTAATACCCAGACACAGCAAACCTGATATATTTGGTATCAAAACCAATAGACAGAGACTGACATTGGTGAACTTTGCGGCTGGCGTTGCAATGCTATGCGCCACGCACATTGGCATGCCTCCTACATAATACTTACCCGAATGTCGCACAGGCCGCTATGCCATTATACAACGGTAGACCTATGTGTGTACCGAAGGGATAAATACGCTAGCGCAAGTTTACATCTAAGAGGAAAGAAGGAGAAGAAGAAAGAAAGCGGTACCCCATTTCTTTTAGATCACCCACGTCGCCATCTTGAAATCTGACGTCGCTTAGAAACGAAGATGGCGCGTCTGCCGTATTGTCGTGACGTCACAGTAGGTGTGTCTAATTTCCGGGTTGGCGCCATAAATACGGCGCGCAGCCGAACGCTGGCAAGAGATGCTATGCAGTTTCCTTAGAGTAATCTCCCAGCGTCGCTGTGGGATTGATGACGTTAAAGCCAATGGGGTAAAGTAATGCGGGTATGTGAAAGAACTGATTTCAACGTCGTTAGTCACCGTACATATTATAACACTCTTTTTATTGTGCTTTTTCAGGTGTCTTCGCCTGGCGATGATGCAGCCCTGTCCACGGCTGATGACTTCTGGCAGTATCACTGACCGTCCGGGCCGAAAGTTG
The DNA here is from genome assembly GCA_025642075.2 of Ridgeia piscesae. Taxonomy (NCBI): domain Eukaryota; kingdom Metazoa; phylum Annelida; class Polychaeta; order Sabellida; family Siboglinidae; genus Ridgeia; species Ridgeia piscesae. The sequence goes on from JAODUO010001844.1 coordinate 29,451, forward strand.
TGAAGATGGCGACGCTGGACAACCACTTGACAGTGAGTGAAACCTTGCTTTTATCGAGTACAGCCCCTTCATGCAGTATAACGTGTTGATATTATTGATAATGTAAGCCAATAACCAGGAGAATCAAAGAGAGCTTGGCACAATATATGTATAGAACAAGTGCGAGTGGAAATTTTAATGTTACAGTGCTCACAAACTCGAGAAAACAATCGAAACGGTTTAGCTACAGGCTTGATCTACCCAGCTTTCACGCTATGTGATTGATCAGAGCTGATATAATGAAGATTGTTTAGACTTCTAATCACTTCCTCGCTACCTTTTCAGATGGTGCTATTTGGGGTCTAGGGATTGTTATGGTATTTTTTTAAACCCAATGTGCACTAATTGATTAAGAATTTAAAATTTCGTGGACACCATGAAAGAGCCAATATAAGTAAACACCATAACACCATCACCTTGTGAGCAGTTCGTGTGCAAAGGGCAATTCGAAATTAATGGGATTTTTAAAATAAGTGTCAAAGTTGATGCAAAATGCGGCACATAAAGCCTTATACTCAAGAGGGATATCCACCGCGGAATGTATCTTGCTTAAAGCGAAGATATTCGCGGAAGTCCCCACCCCGAGCCCCAAACCCCACCAAAAGTTATATTTTTTAGCTATTCCCAAGCAAACCACTACCACGGAAAAAGTTGCCAAAAACCAGCATGCAAGGGCCCGTCGCCGGGCTTTGCATACTTGACTCACATAATATAAATCAAAAATACACTTTTTGTCTTCCTCTGAAACGTGCGTATTTATTTTTGAAAAATTTGTCCTAAGGTAAAACAGGCCATAGTTTTAAGTAGTAGGAGGGCCTTTTTTGGGAAGCCCAAAAATTAACCAGGGGGTTTTTCCAAAAAAGGAATTGGGGGGCTGGCGTTTCGAAGAAAGGGGGAATGTTCAAGCTTTAAATACCAATTTAAATTTTGTGGGTTTTTATCGAAGAAAGTTTTTTTCCCAAAATTTTTCAAAGGGGAAAAAACATTGAAAAAACGGGGGGGTGCACCACCTCTCTCCTCGTTTGTTCTCGAGTTTTTTTTTTGTTTTGGGGAACTTTGAAAATTTTTTTGGAAAACCTAAACGGCCAAATTTGGGGGGGGGGGGGGGGGGGGTTTTTTTTTTTTTTTTTTTTTTACGCCTCCCCCCCGGGTTTTTTCCCAAAAACAAACCCTTTTAATTTTTACAAAAACCAAAAGCAAACGCTTGGGAATTTCCGGGGGGTTAAGCTTGCGCCCGACATTGGCATGCCTCCACAAAAACACCCCAAGCGCCACCCTTGCCAATTTTAAGGTAGATAGTGTGTAGAAGGGTTTCCTCCTTTCTCTAAAAAAAAGGAAAAAGGGAAAACGGTACCCCTTTTTTTTAACAAAAAGTCCCACTTGAAAATTTCTCGCTTTAAAAGAAATGGGGGCCATTTTCACGTCACATAGGGGGAACCGGGGGCGCCCAAAAAACCGGGGGGGCCAACGTGGGAATTATCAGTTTTTAAGTTCCCCGCGGTGTGGGGTTTGATTAAACCTGGGGTAAAGTAATGCATGTAAAAACGACAAATCGTTTGACCTACTATTTAAAAATTTTTTATTTCTTTTTCAGGGTTTTTATACACCCCGTCCACCGAACTTTTGGAACACGACCGGGGCCAAAGTTTAAATCACCTGGAAAAATTCGTGAGTGAAACCCTTCTTTTTCATAAGTTCTATATAAGTTTGTTTATTATAATGTGCCAAAAACCAGGGAAAACAAAGAACTTACAATTTGTTTAAACAATCGAGGGGATTTTTTTAATGTTAATGCCACAAACTCAAAAAAAATCGAAATTTTTAACTTGACTGTTTCACGAGGATTATCAAGTGTATAAAAAGGTTTTTTTTTTTTTTTTTTTTTTTTTTTTTTTTTTTTTTTTTTTTTTTTTTTTTTTTTTTTTTTTTTTTTTTTTTTTTTTTTTTTTTTTTTTTTTTTTTTTTTTTTTTTTTTTTTTTTTTTTTTTTTTTTTTTTTTTTTTTTTTTTTTTTTTTTTTTTTTTTTTTTTTTTTTTTTTTTTTTTTTTTTTTTTTTTTTTTTTTTTTTTTTTTTTTTTTTTTTTTTTTTTTTTTTTTTTTTTTTTTTTTTTTTTTTTTTTTTTTTAAAAAAAAAAAAAAAAAAAAAAAAAAAAAAAAAAAAAAAAAAAAAAAAAAAAAAAAAAAAAAAAAAAAAAAAAAAAAAAAAAAAAAAAAAAAAAAAAAAAAAAAAAAAAAAAAAAAAAAAAAAAAAAAAAAAAAAAAAAAAAAAAAAAAAAAAAAAAAAAAAAAAAAAAAAAAAAAAAAAAAAAAAAAAAAAAAAAAAAAAAAAAAAAAAAAAAAAAAAAAAAAAAAAAAAAAAAAAAAAAAAAAAAAAAAAAAAAAAAAAAAAAAAAAAAAAAAAAAAAAAAAAAAAAAAAAAAAAAGGGAAAAAATACCTAGGCAAGTTTACATCTAAAAAAAGAAGGGGAAAGAAGAAAAAAGCTACCATTTCTTTTTAAACACCGACTCCCCTCTTTAAACTGAGTCGCTTAAAACGGATGGCGGTTGCCGTATTGTCTGACGTCACATAGGGTTCTAAATTTCCGGGTTGGCCCATTACACGGCGGCGCCGAAGCTGGCAAGAGGCTTGCATTTCCTTAGAGTAAACTCCACAGCGTCCTGGGGAATACGAAAGCCAATGGGGTAAATAATTATGTGAAAGAAATGATTTTAAGTCTTATACCGCAATTTAAAACCCTTTTTATTGTGCTTTTTCAGGTGCTTCGCCTGGCGTGATGCGCCCTGTCCACGGTGAGACTTTGGCAGTATCATGAGTCCGGGGCCGGTTTGAAGATGGCCCTCCCCTTCATAGTGAAACCCTTGCTTTTATCGGTACAGCCCCTTATGCATTAAAGTGTTGATATTATTGAAATGAAGCCAATAACCGGAGAATCAAAGAGGCTTGGACAAAATGTTGAAAAGTCGGTGGCATTAGTTTTAAAGTTACATGTCCAAATGAAAAACAATAAAGGGTTTAGTGGTTGTCTACCCACTTTCAGTTGTGTTGTCAGGCTATTAATGAAATGGTTTTAACTTCTAACACTTCCCGCTACCTTTTCAGATTCTTTTGGGGTCTAATTGTTTGGTATTTTTTAACCGAATGTGCCTTTGAAATTAAGGTAAATTGGTAACCCTGCAAAGCCCAAAACCAGTTAAATATGCGGTGACAAGCTTTGAAATCTTTTTTCACATACCCCTTTACTACTTTAAATCATCAATCCCCCGCGCCCTGGGGGGCCCTCAAAAAACCCTGCATTCTTGCCAGGGGTTTTCCTGCCGCCGTGGGGTTTTCCCGGAGCGCCCATTTCGTTTCAAGCGATCAGATTTAAAGATGGCGACGTGTGATCTAAAAAAAATGGGGACCCCTTTTTTTTCTTCTTCTCCTTCTTTCCTCTTAAACTTGCGGGGGTATTTACCCCTTGGGTACACACGGTCTCCCGTTGTAAATGGCATGGGGCCCGTCGAATTCGGGTAAGTATTATGTAGGAGGCATGCCAATTTGGCGCAAGCGCAACGCCAGCCGCAAATTCCCAATGTCATCTCTTCTTTGGTTTTGATACCAAATATAACTTTGGGGTATTAAACGGGCCGGCAATTTTCGTTAATCTGTAATGTAATTCTTTGTAGTGCGTACAATTTATGTTGCTTAATGTCAATGATTATAATACGACACTGTTATTTTTTTGGGTTTCGTTTTCATACTGAACTTGCCAAATGTTGCTGTTTCGTTTCAGGTTTTCCAATTTTACTCAGAAGTGTGCTCGACAAAAACACTCTGAGAACAGACGCGAGAGAGGTGGTGCATCCCACACAAGTCTAACATACAATCTCGTTAGTTCTCTGTGTAGTCGGGGTTTTCCACACCTAATTATTGGTATTTGCAGCTTTGAACATTACCCGTTTCTCGGCATACGCTCATGACAGGGCCCAAATGACCTGTCCTGTTGGCATTCATCACTGTGTCGTATACTATTGGTTACATGGCATTGCCTCAAAACGAAGCTGTCTCCGTCACTACTTAGATACACTTATGCGCACTGAACAAAAAATTTCGAAAATAAATCTTATTTTTCACGAGGAAGATCAATCAAATTGTATTATTGATTTATATTATGTGAGTCATAGTATAGCAAAGCGCCTGGCTGACGGTTGCCCTTGCATGCTGGTTCTTTGGCATACTGTTTCCAGTGGTAGTGCGTTCTGCTTGGTGTAATAGCAAAAAATATAACTGTATTGAGGGGGTGTATGTGTGCGTGCGGGGGGAATTTGGGTGTTGACATTTTTCGGGCCCGCGAATGGTTTTTTTTTTCCAAATTTTGGCCCCTCTTGCAAGCAGAACTCGCTCACAAGGTGATGGTGTTATGGTGAACCCTTTACTGGTATAGTTGGCTGCTTTGCATGGTGTCCACGCAATTTATTTTTAAATTTCAATTAGTGCACATTCGGTTAAAAAATACCAAAAAATCCCTAGACCCCAAATAGCACCATCTAAAAAGGGTTTCGAGGAAGTGATTAGAAGTCAAAACCCATCTTCATTATATCAGCTCTGATCAATACATACGTGAAAGCTGGTAGATCAAGCCTGTACTAAACCGTTTCGATTGTTTTCTCGAGTTTGTGAGCACTGTAACATTAAAACTAATGTCCACTCGCACTTGTTCTGATACATATATCTGTGCCAAGCTCTCTTTGATTCTCCTGGTTATTGGCTTACATTATCAATAATATCAACACGTTATACTGCATGAAGGGGCTGTACTCGATAAAAGCAAGGTTTCACTCACTGTCAAGTGGTTGTCCAGCGTCGCCATCTTCAAATTTGGCCCGGACGGTCATGATCTGCCAGAAGTCATCAGCCGGGCGGGCTTTACCCCTGAAAAAGCACAAAAAATAATATGCGGTGACTAACGACTTTAAATCAGTTCTTTCACATCCCGCTTATTTTCCCCGGTTTTAACGTCATCAATCCCCAGCGACGCTGTGGGATTACTCTAAGGAAACGCGAACCGGCTGCGCGCCGTATTTCGCCACCCGAATTACCCCTCTGTGACGTCACGACAATACGGCAGACGCGCCATCTTCGTTTCTGCACGTCAGATTTCAAGATGGCGACGTTTGTCTAAAGAAATGGGGTACCGCTTTCTTCTTCTTCCCCTTTCTTCCTCTTAGATGAAAACTTGCGCTGCATTTATCCCTTCGGTACACACATAGGTCTACCGTTGTATAATGGCATAGCGGCCTGTGCGACATTCGGGTAAGTATTATGTAGGAGGCATGCCAATGTGCGTGGCGCATAGCATTGCAACGCCAGCCGCAAAGTTCACCAATGTCAGTCTCTGTCTATTGGTTTTGATACCAAATATATCAGGTTTGCTGTGTCTGGGTATTAAACCCGGGCCGGCGAGGCGATACAAAACGTTCGTTCACATCTGTAATGTAATAATCTTTGTAGTGCGTACAATTTATGTTGCTTAATGTCAATGATTATAATACGACTACTGCTTATTAGTTCCTATGTGGTTTCGTTTTCATACTGAACTTGCCAAATGTTGCTGTTTCGTTTCAGGTTTTCCAATTTTACTCAGAAGTGTGCTCGACAAAAACAGCTCTGAGAACACGACGCGAGAGAGGTGGTGCATCCCACACAAGTCTAACATACAATCTCGTTAGTTCTCTGTGTAGTCTGAAAGAACTTTTCTTTTTCGTATGGCAGTTCACAATCATTATTGGTATTTGCAGCTTTGAACATTACCCGTTTCTCGGCATAACGCTCATGACACGGCCAATGACCTGTCCTGTTGGCATTCATCACTGTGTCGTATACTATTGGTTACATGGCATTGCCTCAAAACGAAGTCTGTCTCCGTCACTACTTAGATACACTTATGCGCACTGATGAGCGTGTGATTGCGACAAATATTCGTCTCAAAACATCGAATGATCTTGCACTTGTTTCACGAGGAAGATCAATCAAATGTGTATTATGTGATTTATATTATGTGAGTCATAGTATAGCAAAGCGCCTGGCTGACGGTTGCCCTTGCATGCTGGTTCTTTGGCATACTGTTTCCAGTGGTAGTCGTTCTGCTTGGTGTAATAGTTTAAAATATAACTTTATTGAGTGGGTGAAAGTGTGCGTGCGAGGGGTGTGTGACATTCGCGCGAATGATGCTTACGCATTTCAATGCTAAGATACATTCCGCGTTGCGATATCGGCCTCTTGACGTATACAGGGCCTTTCATGTGCCGCATTTTAGAAATATACTTGACATTCTTATTTTGAAATACTACCATTAATGTGTCGAAGTTGTCCCAGCAAAGCTCGCTCACAAGGTGATGGTGTTAGGTGAACCCTTTACTGGTATAGTTGGCTGCTTTGCATGGTGTCCACGCAATTTATTCTTAATAAATTAGTGCACATTCGGTTAAAAAATACCATAACAATCCCTAACCCCAAATAGCACCTTCTGAAAAGGTGCGAGGAAGTGATTAGAAGTCTAAACATCTTCATTATATCAGCTCTGATAATCACATAGCGTGAAAGCTAGGTAGATCAAGCCTGTATCTAAACCGTTTGGGTTGTTTTCTCGAGTTTGTGAGCACCGTAACATTAAAACTAATGTTCACTCGCACTTTTCTGATACATATATCTGTGCCAAGCTCTCTTTATTCTCCTGGTTATTGGCTTACATTATCAATAATATTACACGTTATACTGCATGAAGGGGCTGTACTCGATAAAAGCAAGGTTTCACTCACTGTCAAGTGGTTGTCCAGCGTCGCCATCTTCACAACTTTGGCCCGGACGGTCAGTGATTCTGCCAGAAGTCATCAGCCGTGAAAAGGGCTGCATCATCGCCAGGCGAAGACACCTGAAAAAGCACAATAAAAAAGTGTTATAATATGTACGGTGACTAACGACGTTGAAATCAGTTCTCGTTCTTACTTTCCCGCATTACTTTACCCCATTGGCTTTAACGTCATCAATCCCACAGCGACGCTGTGGAGATTACTCTAAGGAAACTGCATAGCATTCTCTTGCCAGCTTCGGCTGCGCGCTTTAGTTAAGGGGACAACCCCGGAATTACACACTATGTGACGTCGACAAAGGCGACCGCCATCTTCTTTTCTAAGCGACGTTAGATTTCAGATCGAGTGTGATCGAAATGGTAGCTTTCTTTCTTTTCTCCTTCTTTCCTCCAGATTAAACTTGCGTGCGTATTTATCCCTTCGGTACACACATAGGTCTACCGTTGTATAATGGCATAGCGGCCTGTGCGACATTCGGGTAAGTATTTTGTAGGAGGCATGCCAATGTGCGTGGCGCATAGCATTGCAACGCCAGCCGCAAAGTTCACCAATGTCAGTCTCTGTCTATTGGTTTTGATACCAAATATATCAGGTTTGCTGTGTCTGGGTATTAAACCCGGGCCGGCGAGGCGATAAAAAACGTTCGTTCATATCTGTTTTGTAATAATCTTTGTAGTGCGTACAATTGATGTTGCTTAGTGTCAATGATTATAATACGACCACTGCTTATTAGTTCTTATGTGGTTTCGTTTTCATACTGAACTTGCCAAATGTTGCTGTTTCGTTTCAAGTTTTCCAATGTTACTCAGAAGTGTGCTCGACAGAAACACCTCTGAGAACAGGACGCGAGAGAGGTGGTGCATCCCACACAAGTCTAACATACAATCTCGTTAGTTCTCTGTGTAGTCTGAAAGAACTTTTCTTTGTCGTATGGCAGTTCACAATAATTATTGGTATTTGCAGCTTTGAACATTACCCGTTTCTCGGCATAGCGCTCATGACACGGCCAATGACCTGTCCTGTTGGCATTCATCACTGTGTCGTATACTATTGGTTACATGGCATTGCCTCAAAACGAAGCCTGTCTCCGTCACTACTTAGAAACACTTATGCGCACTGATGAGCGTTCGATTGCGAGAAATATTCGTCTCAAAACATCGAATGATCTTGCACTTGTTTCACGAGGAAGATCAATCAAATGTGTATTATGTGATTTATATTATGTGAGTATAGTATAGCAAAGCGCCTGGCTGACGGTTGCCCTTGCATGCTGGTTCTTTGGCATACTGTTTCCAGTGGTAGTGCGTTCTGCTTGGTGTAATAGCTAAAAAATATAACTGTATTGAGTGGGTGTATGTGTGCGTGCGAGAAGGTGTGTGACATTCGCGCGAATGATGCTTAGGCATTTCAATGCTAAGATATATTCCGCGGTGCGATATCGGTTTATAGAGGTATACATTGCCTTTCATGTGCCACATTTTAGCATCATACGTTGACATTATTATTTTAAAATACTACCATTAATGTGTCGAAGTTGCCCTCTAGCACAGCAGAAGCTCGCTCACAAGGTAATGGTGTTATGGTGAACCCTTTACTGGTATAGTTGGCTGCTTTGCATGCTGTCCATGCAATTTGCTTCTGATTACAATTAGTGCACATTCGGTTAAACAATACCATAACAATCACTAGACCCCAAATAGTACCATCTGAAAAGGTAGCGAGGAAGTGATTAGAAGTCTAAACCATCTTCATTATATCAGCTCTGATCAATAACATAGCGTGAAAGCTAGGTAGATCAAGCCTGTAACTAAACCGTTTCGATTGTTTTCTCGAGTTTGTGAGCACTGTAACATTAAAACTAATGTTCACTCGCACTTGTTCTGATACATATATCTGTGCCAAGCTCTCTTTGATTCTCCTGGTTATTGGCTTACATTATCAATAATATCAACACGTTATACTGCATGAGGGGCTGTACTCGATAAAAGCAAGTTTCACTCACTGTAAGTGGTTGTCCAGCGTCGCCATCTTCACAACTTTCGGCCCGGACGGTCAGTGGTACTGCCAGAAGTCATCAGCCGTGGACAGGGCTCATCATCCCAGGCGAAGACACCTGAAAAAAAGCACAATAAAAAGGTTTATAATATGTACGGTGACTAACGACGTTGACATCAGTTGGCTCAGTTCTTTCACATGCCCGCATTACTTTACCCCATTGGCTTTAACGTCATCAATCCCACAGCGACGCTGCGGAGATTACTCTAAGGAAACTGCATAGCATCTCTTGCAAACGTTCGGCTGCGCGCCGTAGTTATGGCGCCCCCCGGGAAAATTTGACACACCTACTGTGACGTCACGAAAACCAACCCCCATCTTCGTTTCTAAGCGACGTCAGATTTCAAGATGGCGACGTTGTTGATCTAAAAGAAATGGGGTACCGCTTTCTTTCTTCTTCTCCTTCTTTCCTCTGAGATCTAAACTTGCGCTAGCGTATTTATCCCTTTGGTACACACATAGGTCTACCGTTGTATAATGGCATAGCGGCCTGTGCGACATTCGGGTTAGTATAATGTAGGATGCATGCCAATGTGCGTGGGGCATAGCATTGCACCGCCAGCCGCAAAGTTCACCAATGTCAGTCTCTGTCTATTGGTTTGATACCAAATATATCAGGTTTGCTGTGTCTGGGTATTAAACAAGGGCCGGCGAGGCGATACAAAATGTTCGTTCACATCTGTAATGTAATAATCTTTGTAGTGCGTACAATTTATGTTGCTTAATGTCAATGATTATAATACGACCACTGCTTATTAGTTCCTATGTGGTTTCGTTTTCATACTGAATTTGCCAAATGTTGCTGTTTCGTTTCAAGTTTTCCAATTTTACTCAGAAGTGTGCTCGACAGAAACACTTCTGAGAACACGACGCGAGAGAGGTGGTGCATCCCACACAAGTCTAACATACAATCTCGTTTGTTCTCTGTGTAGTCTGAAAGAACTTTTCTTTTTCGTATGGCAGTTCACAATAATTATTGGTATTTGCAGCTTTGAACATTACCCGTTTCTCGGCATAGCGCTCATGACACGGCCAGTGACCTGTCTTGTTGGTATTCATAACTATGTCGTATACCATTGGTTACATGGCATTGCCTCAAAACGAAGCCTGTCTCCGTCACTACTTAGATACACTTATGTGCACTGATGAGCGTGTGATTGCGACAAATATTCGTCTCAAAACATCGAATGATCTTGCACTTGTTTCACGAGGAAGACCAATCAAATGTGTATTATGTGATTTATATTATGTGAGTAAAAGTATAGCAAAGCGCCTGGCTGACGGTTGCCCTTGCATGCTGGTTCTTTGGCATACTGTTTCCAGTGGTAGTTCGTTCTGCTTGGTGTAATAGCTTTAAAATATAACTTTATTGAGTGGGTGTAAGTGTGCGTGCGAGAAGGTGTGTGACATTCGCGCGAATGATGCTTAGCATTTCAATGCTAAGATAATTCCGCGTTTCGATATCGGTTTGAGTATACATGCCTTTCATGTGCCCATTTTAGCAAAATACTTGACATTTTATTTTAAATACTACCATTAATGTGTCGAAGTTGCCCTCTTGCCAGCAAAGCTCGCTCACAAGGTATGGTGTTAGGTGAACCCTTTACTGGTATAGTTGGCTGCTTTGCATGGTGTCCAGCAATTTCTTCTTAATAAAATTAGTGCACATTCGGTTAAAAAATACCATAACAATCCCTAACCCCAAATAGACCTTTTGAAAAGGTAGCGAGGAAGTGATTAGAAGTCTAAACATCTTCATTATATCAGCTCTGATAATACATAGCGTGAAAGCTAGGTAGATCAAGCCTGTACTAAACCGTTTGGGTTGTTTTCTCGAGTTTGTGAGCACGTAACATTAAAACTAATGTTCACTCGCACTTTTCTGATACATATATCTGTGCCAACTCTTTTATTCTCCTGGTTATTGGCTTACATTATCAATAATATTACACGTTATACTGCATGAAGGGGCTGTACTCGATAAAAGCAAGGTTTCACTCACTGTCAAGTGGTTGTCCAGCGTCGCCATCTTCAAATTTGGGGCCCCGGGCGGTCATGTTCTGCCAGAAGTCATCAGCCGTGGACAGGGCTCATCATCGCCAGGCGAAGACACCTGAAAAAAGCACAATAAAAATGTGTTATAATATGTACGGTGACTAACGACGTTGAAATCAGTTGGCTCAGTTCTTTTCTGCCCGCATTACTTTACCCCATTGGCTTTAACGTCATCAATCCCACAGCGACGCTGTGGAGATTACTCTAAGGAAACTGCATAGCATCTCTTGCCAGCGTTCGGCTGCGCGCGTAGTTATGGCGCAACCCGGAAATTAGACACACCTACTGTGACGTCACGACAAAAGGCAGACGCGCCATCTTCTTTTTTAAGCGACGTTAGATTTCAAGATGGCGACGTTGTTGATCTAAAAGAAATGGGGTACCGCTTTCTTTCTTTTCTCCTTCTTTCCTCCGAGATCTAAACTTGCGTTGGGGTATTTATCCCTTGGTACACACATAGGTCTACCGTTGTATAATGGCATAGCGGCCTGTGCGACATTCGGTAAATATATGTAGGAGGGATGCCAATGTGCGTGGCGCATAGCATTGCAACGCCAGCCGCAAAGTTCACCAATGTCAGTCTCTGTCTATTGGTTTTGATACCAAATATATCAGGTTTGCTGTGTCTGGGTATTAAACAAGGGCCGGCGAGGCGATAAAAAAGTTCGTTCAATCTGTTTTGTAATAATCTTTGTAGTGCGTACAATTATGTTGCTTATGTCAATGATTATAATACGACCACTGCTTATTAGTTCTTTTGTGGTTTCGTTTTCATACTGAATTGCCAAATGTTGCTGTTTCGTTTCAAGTTTTCCAATTTACTCAGAAGTGTGCTCGACAGAAACACCTCTGAGAACAGGGCGCGAGAGAGGTGGTGCATCCCACACAAGTCTAACATACAATCTCGTTGTTCTCTGTGTAGTCTGAAAGAACTTTTCTTTTCGTATGGCAGTTCACATAATTATTGGTATTTGCAGCTTTGAACATTACCCGTTTCTCGGCATAGCGCTCATGACACGGCCAATGACCTGTCCTGTTGGATTCATACTTGTCGTATACATTGGTTACATGGCATTGCCTCAAAACGAAGCCTGTCTCCGTCACTACTTAGAACACTTATGGCACTGATGAGCGTTGATTGCGAAAATATTCGTCTCAAAACATCGAATGATCTTGCACTTGTTTCACGAGGAAGACAATCAAATGTGTATTATGTGATTTATATTATGTGAGTATAGTATAGCAAAGCGCCTGGCTGACGGTTGCCCTTGCATGCTGGTTCTTTGGCATACTGTTTCCAGTGGTAGTGCGTTCTGCTTGGTGTAATAGCTAAAAAAAATAACTGTATTGAGTGGGTGTATGTGTGCGTGCGAGAAGGTGTGTGACATTCGCGCGAATGATGCTTAGGCATTTCAATGCTAAGATATATTCCGCGGTGCGATATCGGTTTATAGAGGTATACATTGCCTTTCATGTGCCACATTTTAGCATCATACGTTGACATTATTATTTTAAAATACTACCATTAATGTGTCGAAGTTGCCCTCTAGCACAGCAGAAGCTCGCTCACAAGGTAATGGTGTTATGGTGAACCCTTTACTGGTATAGTTGGCTGCTTTGCATGCTGTCCATGCAATTTGCTTCTATTACAATTTGTGCACATTCGGTTAAACAATACCATAACAATCACTAGACCCCAAATAGTACCATCTGAAAAGGTAGCGAGGAAGTGATTAGAAGTCTAAACCATCTTCATTATATCAGCTCTGATCAATAACATAGCGTGAAAGCTAGGTAGATCAAGCCTGTAACTAAACCGTTTCGATTGTTTTCTCGAGTTTGTGAGCACTGTAACATTAAAACTAATGTTCACTCGCATTTTTTGATACATATATCTGTGCCAAGCTCTCTTTGATTCTCCTGGTTATTGGCTTACATTATCAATAATATCAACACGTTATACTGCATGAGGGGCTGTACTCGATAAAAGCAAGTTTCACTCACTGTCAAGTGGTTGTCCAGCGTCGCCATCTTCACAACTTTCGGCCCGGACGGTCAGTGGTACTGCCAGAAGTCATCAGCCGTGGACAGGGCTACATCATCGCCAGGCGAAGACACCTGAAAAAGGCACAATAAAAAGTGTGTTATAATATGTACGGTGACTAACGACGTTGACATCAGTTGGCTCAGTTCTTTCACATGCCCGCATTACTTTACCCCATTGGCTTTAACGTCATCAATCCCACAGCGACGCTGCGGAGATTACTCTAAGGAAACTGCATAGCATCTCTTGCCAGCGTTCGGCTCGCGCCGTAGTAAAGGCGCCAACCCGGAAAAGCACACCTACTGTGACGTCACGACAATACGGCAGACGCGCCATCTTCGTTTCTGCGACGTCAGATTTCAAGATGGCGACGTTGTTGATCTAAAAGAAATGGGGTACCGCTTTCTTTCTTCTTCTCCTTCTTTCCTCTGAGATCTAAACTTGCGCTAGCGTATTTATCCCTTTGGTACACACATAGGTCTACCGTTGTATAATGGCATAGCGGCCTGTGCGACATTCGGGTTAGTATAATGTAGGATGCATGCCAATGTGCGTGGCGCATAGCATTGCACCGCCAGCCGCAAAGTTCACCAATGTCAGTCTCTGTCTATTGGTTTGATACCAAATATATCAGGTTTGCTGTGTCTGGGTATTAAACAAGGGCCGGCGAGGCGATACAAAATGTTCGTTCACATCTGTAATGTAATAATCTTTGTAGTGCGTACAATTTATGTTGCTTAATGTCAATGATTATAATACGACCACTGCTTATTAGTTCCTATGTGGTTTCGTTTTCATACTGAATTTGCCAAATGTTGCTGTTTCGTTTCAAGTTTTCCAATTTTACTCAGAAGTGTGCTCGACAGAAACACTTCTGAGAACACGACGCGAGAGAGGTGGTGCATCCCACACAAGTCTAACATACAATCTCGTTTGTTCTCTGTGTAGTCTGAAAGAACTTTTCTTTTTCGTATGGCAGTTCACAATAATTATTGGTATTTGCAGCTTTGAACATTACCCGTTTCTCGGCATAGCGCTCATGACACGGCCAGTGACCTGTCTTGTTGGTATTCATAACTATGTCGTATACCATTGGTTACATGGCATTGCCTCAAAACGAAGCCTGTCTCCGTCACTACTTAGATACACTTATGGCACTGATGAGCGTGTGATTGCGACAAATATTCGTCTCAAAACATCGAATGATCTTGCACTTGTTTCACGAGGAAGACCAATCAAATGTGTATTATGTGATTTATATTATGTGAGTAATAGTATAGCAAAGCGCCTGGCTGACGGTTGCCCTTGCATGCTGGTTCTTTGGCATACTGTTTCCAGTGGTAGTTCGTTCTGCTTGGTGTAATAGCTTTAAAATATAACTTTATTGAGTGGGTGTAAGTGTGCGTGCGAGAAGGTGTGTGACATTCGCGCGAATGATGCTTACGCATTTCAATGCTAAGATACATTCCGCGTTGCGATATCGGCCTCTTGACGTATACACTGCCTTTCATGTGCCGCATTTTAGCAATATACATTGACATTCTTATTTTGAAATACTACCATTAATGTGTCGAAGTTGCCCTCTTGCCTAGCACAAGCTCGCTCACAAGGTGATGGTGTTACGGTGAACCCTTTACTGGTATAGTTGGCTGCTTTGCATGGTGTCCACGCAATTTACTTCTTAATAAAATTAGTGCACATTCGGTTAAAAAATACCATAACAATCCCTATACCCCAAATAGCACCTTCTGAAAAGGTAGCGAGGAAGTGATTAGAAGTCTAAAGCATCTTCATTATATCAGCTCTGATGAATCACATAGCGTGAAAGCTAGGTAGATCAAGCCTGTATCTAAACCGTTTGGATTGTTTTCTCGAGTTTGTGAGCACCGTAACATTAAAACTAATGTTCACTCGCACTTCTTCTGATACATATATCTGTGCCAAGCTCTCTTTTATTCTCCTGGTTATTGGCTTACATTATCAATAATATTAGCACGTTATACTGCATGAAGGGGCTGTACTCGATAAAAGCAAGGTTTCACTCACTGTCAAGTGGTTGTCCAGCGTCGCCATCTTCACAACTTTGGGCCCGGACGGTCAGTGATTCTGCCAGAAGTCATCAGCCGTGAACAGGGCTGCATCATCGCCAGGCGAAGACACCTGAAAAAAGCACAATAAAAATAGTGTTATAATATGTACGGTGACTAACGACGTTGAAATCAGTTGGCTCAGTTCGTTTACTTGCCCGCATTACTTTACCCCATTGGCTTTAACGTCATCAATCCCACAGCGACGCTGTGGAGATTACTCTAAGGAAACTGCATAGCATCTCTTGCCAGCGTTCGGCTGCGCGCTGTAGTTATGGCGACAACCCGGAAATTAGACACACCTACTGTGACGTCACGACAATACGGCAGACGCGCCATCTTCTTTTCTAAGCGACGTTAGATTTCAAGATGGCGACGTTGTTGATCTAAAAGAAATGGGGTACCGCTTTCTTTCTTGTTCTCCTTCTTTCCTCCGAGATCTAAACTTGCGTTGGCGTATTTATCCCTTCGGTACACACATAGGTCTACCGTTGTATAATGGCATAGCGGCCTGTGCGACATTCGTGTAAGTACTATGTAGGAGGCATGCCAATGTGCGTGGCGCATAGCATTGCAACGCCAGCCGCAAAGTTCACCAATGTCAGTCTCTGTCTATTGGTTTTGATACCAAATATATCAGGTTTGCTGTGTCTGGGTATTAAACAAGGGCCGGCGAGGCGATAAAAAACGTTCGTTCATATCTGTTTTGTAATAATCTTTGTAGTGCGTACAATTGATGTTGCTTAGTGTCAATGATTATAATACGACCACTGCTTATTAGTTCTTATGTGGTTTCGTTTTCATACTGAACTTGCCAAATGTTGCTGTTTCGTTTCAAGTTTTCCAATGTTACTCAGAAGTGTGCTCGACAGAAACACCTCTGAGAACAGGACGCGAGAGAGGTGGTGCATCCCACACAAGTCTAACATACAATCTCGTTAGTTCTCTGTGTAGTCTGAAAGAACTTTTCTTTGTCGTATGGCAGTTCACACTAATTATTGGTATTTGCAGCTTTGAACATTACCCGTTTCTCGGCATAGCGCTCATGACACGGCCAATGACCTGTCCTGTTGGCATTCATCACTGTGTCGTATACTATTGGTTACATGGCATTGCCTCAAAACGAAGCCTGTCTCCGTCACTACTTAGAAACACTTATGCGCACTGATGAGCGTTCGATTGCGAGAAATATTCGTCTCAAAACATCGAATGATCTTGCACTTGTTTCACGAGGAAGATCAATCAAATGTGTATTATGTGATTTATATTATGTGAGTCATAGTATAGCAAAGCGCCTGGCTGACGGTTGCCCTTGCATGCTGGTTCTTTGGCATACTGTTTCCAGTGGTAGTGCGTTCTGCTTGGTGTAATAGCTAAAAAATATAACTGTATTGAGTGGGTGTATGTGTGCGTGCGAGAAGGTGTGTGACATTCGCGCGAATGATGCTTAGGCATTTCAATGCTAAGATATATTCCGCGGTGCGATATCGGTTTATAGAGGTATACATTGCCTTTCATGTGCCACATTTTAGCATCATACGTTGACATTATTATTTTAAAATACTACCATTAATGTGTCGAAGTTGCCCTCTAGCACAGCAGAAGCTCGCTCACAAGGTAATGGTGTTATGGTGAACCATTTACTGGTATAGTTGGAGCTTTGCATGCTGTCCATGCAATTTCTTCTTATTACAATTAGTGCATTCTTAACAATACCATAAATCACTAGACCCAAATAGTACCATCTGAAAAGGTAGCGAGAAGTGATTAAGTCTAAACCATTTCATTATTAGCTCTGATCAATAACATAGCGTAAACTGTAGATCAAGCCTGTAACTAAACCGTTTCGATGTTTTCTCGAGTTGTGAGCACTGTAACATTAAAACTAATGTTCACTCGCACTTGTTCTGATAATATCTGTGCCAAGCTCTCTTTGTTCCGGTTATTGCTTACATATCAATAATATCAACACGTTAACTGCATAAGGGGCTGTACTCATAAAAGCAAGTTTCACTACATGGTTGTCCAGTTCCCACTTCACAACTTTCGCCCGACGGTCAGTGTATGCCAAATCACAGCCGTGGACAGGGCTACATATCGCCAGGCGAAGCACCTGAAAAGCATAAAACGGGTTATAATATGTACGGTGACAACACGTTGACAAGTTGGCCATTCTTTCAGCCCGCATTACTTGAGCCCATTGGCTTTAACGCATCAATCCCACAGCGACGCTGTGGAATTACTCTAAGGAAACTCTTCTCTCTTCAATCTTCGGCTGCGCGCCGTAGTTATGGCGCCAACCCGGAAATTACCCCTCTGTGACGTCACGACAATACGGCAGACGGCCATCTTCGTTTAATCGGTCAGATTTCAAGATGGCGCGTTGTTGATCAAAAGCATGGGGTACCGCTTTCTTTCTTTCTCCTTCTTTCCTTGAGATCTAAATTGCGTAGCGTATTTATCCTAGGTCCTAGGTCTACTTTAAATGGCATAGCGGCCTGTCAATTCGGTTAGTATAATGTAGGATGCATCCAATGTGCTGGGCATAGCATTGCACGCCAGCCCAAAGTTCACCAATGTCGTTCTGTCTATTGGTTTGATCCAAATATTCAGGTTTGCTGTGTTGGGTATTAACAAGGGCGCGAGGGATACAAAAGTTGTTCACATCTGAAATGTAATAACTTTGTATGCGTACAAGTTTGTTCTTAAGTCTTAAATGACCACTGCTTATTAGTTCTAATGGTTTCGTTTTCATACTGAATTGCCAAATTTGCTGTTTCTTCAGTTTTCCAATTACCGAAGTGTGCTGCGATACTTCTGAAACAGACGAGAGGTGTGCATCCAACAAGTCTAACATACAACTCGTTGTTCTCTGGTAGCTAAAGAACTTTCTTTTCGTATGGCAGTTACACTAATATGTGTATTTGCAGCTTTGAAATTCCCGTTTCTCGGATAGCCTATGACAGGCCAGTGACCTGTCTGTTGGATTATATATGTGTATACATTGGTTACATGGCATTGCCTCAAAACGACTGTTCCTTCTACTGTACATTATTGCATGATGAGCGTTGTTGCGAAAATATTCTCAAAACATGAATGTCTTGAGTGTTTCAGAGGAAGTCAATAAGTGTTATGTGATTTAATTATGTAGTAATTAGCAAAGCGCCTGACGGTTGCCCTTGCATGCTGGTTCTTTGGATACTGTTTCATGGTAGTCGTTCTGCTTGGTTAATAGCTTTAAAATATAACTCTATTGAGTGGGTTAAGTTCGTGCGAGAAGGTGTGTGACATTCCAATGATGCTTAGGCATTTAATGCTAATAATTCCGCGTTGCTATGGCTCTATGAGTTACATTTTATGCCACATTTAGCATATTAAATTCTATAAAATACTACCTTAATTGCGAATTGCTTGCCAGCAAGTGTAAAGGTAGTTTATAACCCTTTACTGGTAAGTTGGTGTTCAGTGTCAAATTTCTTTTATAAATTGTGACGTAAATAAAACAATCTACCCCAATATTCTGAAAATACGGGAAGTTTGATCTCTTTATTTACTTATAATAATATAAAGCTATAGATCAAGCCTGTACTAAACCGTTTGATTGTTTCGAGTTTGTGCACGTAACATTAAAACTAATGTTCACTCGCACTTTTCTGAAATATACGTGCCAGCTCTTATCCCGGTATGGCTTAATACAAATATAAGTTATATATGAGGGTGACTCGATAAAACAAGTTACTCATGTCAGTGTTTCCAGCCGCATCTTACACTTTGGCCCGACGTCATATCCCAAAGCACGCCGTGAACAGGGCTGCATCATCCGGCAAGCCCTGAGCCATAAAAGTTATTGCGGGCAACGATTGAAATCATTGGCTCAGTCTTTACTGCCCGCATCTTCCCTTGGCTAACGTCTCAATCCCAAGCGACGTGTGGATTATCTAAGGAAATGTAGCTCTCTTGCCACTTCCTCCCTTATTTGGCGCAACCCGGAAATAGACACCTTGTATACGCATACGGCCGCGCCATTCTTTCTAAGGAGTAGATTCAAGTGCGCGTTGTTGACAAAAGAAAGGTACCTTTCTTTCTTGTCTCTTTTTCTCCGAACTAAATTCGTTGGCTTTTCCTGGTAAACAAGGCCGTGAAGGCATACGCCTGTCGACATTCGTGTAAGTACTATTGGAGGCTCCAATTGGTGGGCTAGATGCAAGAGAAATTCACCAATGTAGTCTTGTTTTGGTTTTATACCAAATTTCAGTTTGCTGTTCGGTTTCAAGGGCCCAGGATAAAAAGTTCGTCAACTTTTGAAAACTGAGGCGAAAGTGTTGCTTAGCAAGTTAAATACACCTGCTTTTAGTCTAGTGGTTTCTTTTCTATGAATTCCAAATTTGTTTTCGTTTAATTTTCCATTTCTCGAATGGCTCAAGAACACCGGACAGGACCGGGGTGGTCATCCCACACAAGTCTAAAACAATTGTTATTCTTGTACGAAGACTTTTCTGTCTATGGCATTCACACTAATTATGGTATTGCAGCTGAAATACCCGTTTCTCGATACGCCTGCACGGCAAGACCTCTGTGATTATGTGTTATATATTGGTACATGGATTGCCAAAGAGCCTGCTCCGTCCCTTGAAACCTTTGGCACTGATGAGCGTTCGTTGGGAAATAGTCTAAAAATAATGATTTGATTGTTTAGGGAGTCAAAAATGTGTATTGGATTTATTTAGGATCAAGTAAGAAACCCGGCTGACGGTTGCCCTTGCATGCTGTTCTTTGGCATCTGTTTCAGGTATCGTTGCTTGTTATTAAAAAATATACTATTATGGGGTAGTTGCTCGAGAAGGTTGTGACATTCGCGCAATGATGTTAGGCATTTACTGTATATTCCGCGTGCATTCGGTTTATAGAGTTACTTCCTTTCATGTGCACATTTTAACATACTTACATTATTATTTTAAAATACTACCATTAAGTGCGAGGAAGTGATTAGAAGTCTAAAGCATCTTCATTATATCAGCTCTGATGAATCACATAGCGTGAAAGCTAGGTAGATCAAGCCTGTATCTAAACCGTTTGGATTGTTTTCTCGAGTTTGTGAGCACCGTAACATTAAAACTAATGTTCACTCGCACTTCTTCTGATACATATATCTGTGCCAAGCTCTCTTTTATTCTCCTGGTTATTGGCTTACATTATCAATAATATTAGCACGTTATACTGCATGAAGGGGCTGTACTCGATAAAAGCAAGGTTTCACTCACTGTCAAGTGGTTGTCCAGCGTCGCCATCTTCACAACTTTGGGCCCGGACGGTCAGTGATTCTGCCAGAAGTCATCAGCCGTGAACAGGGCTGCATCATCGCCAGGCGAAGACACCTGAAAAAAGCACAATAAAAATAGTGTTATAATATGTACGGTGACTAACGACGTTGAAATCAGTTGGCTCAGTTCGTTTACTTGCCCGCATTACTTTACCCCATTGGCTTTAACGTCATCAATCCCACAGCGACGCTGTGGAGATTACTCTAAGGAAACTGCATAGCATCTCTTGCCAGCGTTCGGCTGCGCGCTGTAGTTATGGCGACAACCCGGAAATTAGACACACCTACTGTGACGTCACGACAATACGGCAGACGCGCCATCTTCTTTTCTAAGCGACGTTAGATTTCAAGATGGCGACGTTGTTGATCTAAAAGAAATGGGGTACCGCTTTCTTTCTTGTTCTCCTTCTTTCCTCCGAGATCTAAACTTGCGTTGGCGTATTTATCCCTTCGGTACACACATAGGTCTACCGTTGTATAATGGCATAGCGGCCTGTGCGACATTCGTGTAAGTACTATGTAGGAGGCATGCCAATGTGCGTGGCGCATAGCATTGCAACGCCAGCCGCAAAGTTCACCAATGTCAGTCTCTGTCTATTGGTTTTGATACCAAATATATCAGGTTTGCTGTGTCTGGGTATTAAACAAGGGCCGGCGAGGCGATAAAAAACGTTCGTTCATATCTGTTTTGTAATAATCTTTGTAGTGCGTACAATTGATGTTGCTTAGTGTCAATGATTATAATACGACCACTGCTTATTAGTTCTTATGTGGTTTCGTTTTCATACTGAACTTGCCAAATGTTGCTGTTTCGTTTCAAGTTTTCCAATGTTACTCAGAAGTGTGCTCGACAGAAACACCTCTGAGAACAGGACGCGAGAGAGGTGGTGCATCCCACACAAGTCTAACATACAATCTCGTTAGTTCTCTGTGTAGTCTGAAAGAACTTTTCTTTGTCGTATGGCAGTTCACACTAATTATTGGTATTTGCAGCTTTGAACATTACCCGTTTCTCGGCATAGCGCTCATGACACGGCCAATGACCTGTCCTGTTGGCATTCATCACTGTGTCGTATACTATTGGTTACATGGCATTGCCTCAAAACGAAGCCTGTCTCCGTCACTACTTAGAAACACTTATGCGCACTGATGAGCGTTCGATTGCGAGAAATATTCGTCTCAAAACATCGAATGATCTTGCACTTGTTTCACGAGGAAGATCAATCAAATGTGTATTATGTGATTTATATTATGTGAGTCATAGTATAGCAAAGCGCCTGGCTGACGGTTGCCCTTGCATGCTGGTTCTTTGGCATACTGTTTCCAGTGGTAGTGCGTTCTGCTTGGTGTAATAGCTAAAAAATATAACTGTATTGAGTGGGTGTATGTGTGCGTGCGAGAAGGTGTGTGACATTCGCGCGAATGATGCTTAGGCATTTCAATGCTAAGATATATTCCGCGGTGCGATATCGGTTTATAGAGGTATACATTGCCTTTCATGTGCCACATTTTAGCATCATACGTTGACATTATTATTTTAAAATACTACCATTAATGTGTCGAAGTTGCCCTCTAGCACAGCAGAAGCTCGCTCACAAGGTAATGGTGTTATGGTGAACCATTTACTGGTATAGTTGGCTGCTTTGCATGCTGTCCATGCAATTTGCTTCTTATTACAATTAGTGCACATTCGGTTAAACAATACCATAACAATCACTAGACCCCAAATAGTACCATCTGAAAAGGTAGCGAGGAAGTGATTAGAAGTCTAAACCATCTTCATTATATCAGCTCTGATCAATAACATAGCGTGAAAGCTAGGTAGATCAAGCCTGTAACTAAACCGTTTCGATTGTTTTCTCGAGTTTGTGAGCACTGTAACATTAAAACTAATGTTCACTCGCACTTGTTCTGATACATATATCTGTGCCAAGCTCTCTTTGATTCTCCTGGTTATTGGCTTACATTATCAATAATATCAACACGTTATACTGCATGACGGGGCTGTACTCGATAAAAGCAAGCTTTCACTCACTGTCAAGTGGTTGTCCAGCGTCGCCATCTTCACAACTTTCGGCCCGGACGGTCAGTGGTACTGCCAGAAGTCATCAGCCGTGGACAGGGCTACATCATCGCCAGGCGAAGACACCTGAAAAAAGCACAATAAAAAGTGTGTTATAATATGTACGGTGACTAACGACGTTGACATCAGTTGGCTCAGTTCTTTCACATGCCCGCATTACTTTACCCCATTGGCTTTAACGTCATCAATCCCACAGCGACGCTGCGGAGATTACTCTAAGGAAACTGCATAGCATCTCTTGCAAGCGTTCGGCTGCGCGCCGTAGTTATGGCGCCAACCCGGAAATTAGACACACCTACTGTGACGTCACGACAATACGGCAGACGCGCCATCTTCGTTTCTAAGCGACGTCAGATTTCAAGATGGCGACGTTGTTGATCTAACAGAAATGGGGTACCGCTTTCTTTCTTCTTCTCCTTCTTTCCTCTGAGATCTAAACTTGCGCTAGCGTATTTATCCCTTTGGTACACACATAGGTCTACCGTTGTATAATGGCATAGCGGCCTGTGCGACATTCGGGTTAGTATAATGTAGGATGCATGCCAATGTGCGTGGCGCATAGCATTGCACCGCCAGCCGCAAAGTTCACCAATGTCAGTCTCTGTCTATTGGTTGTGATACCAAATATATCAGGTTTGCTGTGTCTGGGTATTAAACAAGGGCCGGCGAGGCGATACAAAATGTTCGTTCACATCTGTAATGTAATAATCTTTGTAGTGCGTACAATTTATGTTGCTTAATGTCAATGATTATTATACGACCACTGCTTATTAGTTCCTATGTGGTTTCGTTTTCATACTGAATTTGCCAAATGTTGCTGTTTCGTTTCAAGTTTTCCAATTTTACTCAGAAGTGTGCTCGACAGAAACACTTCTGAGAACACGACGCGAGAGAGGTGGTGCATCCCACACAAGTCTAACATACAATCTCGTTTGTTCTCTGTGTAGTCTGAAAGAACTTTTCTTTTTCGTATGGCAGTTCACAATAATTATTGGTATTTGCAGCTTTGAACATTACCCGTTTCTCGGCATAGCGCTCATGACACGGCCCAAATGACCTGTCCTGTTGGCATTCATCACTGTTTTAATTTTTGGCCAAATTTTAAAAACGAAAAAAAAAAGGGAAAAGGGGGGGGGGTTCCTTTCAGACTACACAGAGAACTAACGAGATTGTATGTTGACTTGTGTGGGATGCACCACCTCTCTCGCGTCGTGTTCTAGAGCTGTTTTTGTCGAGCACACTTCTGAGTAAAATTGGAAAACCTGAAACGAAACAGCAACATTTGGCAAGTTCAGTATGAAAACGAAACCACATAGGAACTAATAAGCAGTGGTCGTTTTATAATCATTGACATTAAGCAACATAAATTGTACGCACTACAAAGATATTACTTTACAGAGTAAGCAGAAAGAAACAAATTTGGTATCAAAACCAATAGACAGAGACGACATTGGGCTTTGGGGGGCCTTCCTTAAAACCCCCCTAATACTTCCCCCAATGTCCCCGGCCCTATGCCATTTGGTAGACCTTGTGTGTACCGAAGGGGAAAAAACGCTAGCAAGTTTAATCAAAAGGAAAAAAGGAAAGAAGAAAAAAAGCGGACCCCATTTCTTTTGTCCAAAGTCGCCATCTTAAAACTGACGTCCAGCAAAGGGGCGTCTTATTTTCTATAAATTTTCAAATTTCCCGGGGGCCCAACCAGGCCCCGAGCTGGCTGTATGCATTTCCTTAATAAACTCCCAGCTCGCTTTGGGGTTGATGACGTTAAACCCAAAGGGGAAAAATGCGGGATGTGAAAGAACTGAAAAGTCGTTTGTCATCGTACATATGATAACACTCTTTTTATTGTGTTTTTTTCAGGTGTCTTCGCCTGGCGATGATGCTCACCTGTCCACGGATGACGACTTCTGGCAGCACCTGACTGTCCAGGCCCAAAGTTGTGAAGATGGCGACGCTGGACAACCACTTGACAGTGAGTGAAACCTTGCTTTTATCGAGTACAGCCCCTTCATGCAGTATAACGTGTTGATATTATTGATAATGTAAGCCAATAACCAGGAGAATCAAAGAGAGCTTGGCACAGATATATGTATCAGAACAAGTGCGAGTGGACATTAGTTTTAATGTTACAGTGCTCACAAACTCGAGAAAACAATCGAAACGGTTTAGCTAGAGGCTTGATCTACGTAGCTTTCACGCTATGTGATTGATCAGAGGTGATATAATGAAGTTGGTTTAGACTTCTAATCACTTCCTCGCTACCTTTTCAGATGGTGCTATTTGGGGTCTAGGGATTGTTATGGTATTTTTTAACCGAATGTGCACTAATTGTATTAAGAAGTAAATTGCGTGGACACCATGCAAAGCAGCCAACTATACCAGTAAAGGGTTCACCATAACACCATCACCTTGTGAGCGAGCTTCTGCTGTGCAAGAGGGCAACTTCGACACATTAATGGTAGTATTTCAAAATAAGAATGTCAACGTATGATGCTAAAATGCGGCACATGAAAGGCAATGTATACGTCAAGAGGCCGATATCGCACCGCGGAATGTATCTTAGCATTGAAATGCGTAAGCATCATTCGCGCGAATGTCACACACCCTCGCACGCACACATACACCCACTCAATACAGTTATATTTTTTAGCTATTACACCAAGCAGAACGCACTACCACTGGAAACAGTATGCCAAAGAACCAGCATGCAAGGGCAACCGTCAGCCAGGCGCTTTGCTATACTATGACTCACATAATATAAATCACATAATACACATTTGATTGATCTTCCTCGTGAAACAAGTGCAAGATCATTCGATGTTTTGAGACGAATATTTGTCGCAATCACACGCTCATCAGTGCGCATAAGTGTATCTAAGTAGTAACGGAGACAGGCTTCGTTTTGAGGCAATGCCATGTAACCAATAGTATACGACACAGTGATGAATGCCAACAGGACAGGTCATTGGCCGTGTCATGAGCGCTATGCCGAGAAACGGGTAATGTTCAAAGCTGCAAATACCAATAATTTATTGTGAACTGCCATACGAAAAAGAAAAGTTCTTTCAGACTCACAGAGAACTAACGAGATTGTATGTTAGACTTGTGTGGGATGCACCACCTCTCTCGCGTCGTGTTCTCAGAGCTGTTTTTGTCGAGCACACTTCTGAGTAAAATTGGAAAACCTGAAACGAAACAGCAACATTTGGCAAGTTCAGTATGAAAACGAAACCACATAGGAACTAATAAGCAGTGGTCGTTTTATAATCATTGACATTAAGCAACATAAATTGTACGCACTACAAAGATTATTACATTACAGATGTGAACGAACGTTTTGTATCGCCTCGCCGGCCCGGGTTTAATACCCAGACACAGCAAACCTGATATATTTGGTATCAAAACCAATAGACAGAGACTGACATTGGTGAACTTTGCGGCTGGGGGTTGAAAAGCTATGCGCCACGCACATTGGCATGCCTCCTACATAATACTTACCCAATGTCGCACAGGCCGCTATGCCATTATACAACGGTAGACCTATGTGTGTACCGAAGGGATAAATACGCTAGCGCAAGTTTACATCTAAGAGGAAAGAAGGAGAAGAAGAAAGAAAGCGGTACCCCATTTCTTTTAGATCACCGACGTCGCCAGTCGAAAAAAATGGCGCTTTCCCCGGGTTTGTGGGACGTCCGGTGGTGTTCTTTTTCCGGGTTTTGGGCCAAAACCCGGCCCCAGCCGAACGCTGGCAAGAGATGCTATGCAGTTTCCTTAGAGTAATCTCCACAGCGTCGCTGTGGGATTGATGACGTTAAAGCCAATGGGGTAAAGTAATGCGGGTATGTGAAAGAACTGATTTCAACGTCGTTAGTCACCGTACATATTATAACACTCTTTTTATTGTGCTTTTTCAGGTGTCTTCGCCTGGCGATGATGCAGCCCTGTCCACGGCTGATGACTTCTGGCAGTATCACTGACCGCCCGGGGCCCCAAAATTTGAAGATGGCGACGCTGGACAACCACTTGACAGTGAGTGAAACCTTGCTTTTATCGAGTACAGCCCCTTCATGCAGTATAACGTGTTGATATTATTGATAATGTAAGCCAATAACCAGGAGAATCAAAGAGAGCTTGGCACAGATATATGTATCAGAACAAGTGCGAGTGGAAAATTAGTTTTAATGTTACAGTGCTCACAAACTCGAGAAAACAATCGAAACGGTTTAGCTACAGGCTTGATCTACCCAGCTTTCACGCTATGTGATTGATCAGAGCTGATATAATGAAGATTGGGTTTTGACTTCTAATCACTTCCTCGCAACCTTTTCAGATGGTGCTATTTGGGGTCTAGGGATTGTTATGGTATTTTTTTAAACCCAATGTGCACTAATTGTATTAAGAATTAAATTGCGTGGACACCATGCAAAGCAGCCAACTATACCAGTAAAGGGTTCACCATAACACCATCACCTTGTGAGGAGCTTCTGCTGTGCAAGAGGGCAACTTCGACACATTAATGGTAGTATTTCAAAATAAGAATGTCAACGTATGATGCTAAAATGCGGCACATGAAAGCCAATGTATACGTCAAGAGGCCGATATCGCACCGCGGAATGTATCTTAGCATTGAAATGCGTAAGCATCATTCGCGCGAATGTCACACACCTCGCACGCACACATACACCCACTCAATACAGTTATATTTTTTAAACTATTACACCAAGCAGAACGCACTACCACTGGAAACAGTATGCCAAAGAACCAGCATGCAAGGGCAACCGTCAGCCAGGCGCTTTGCTATACTATGACTCACATAATATAAATCAAATAATACACATTTGATTGATCTTCCTCGTGAAACAAGTGCAAGATCATTCGATGTTTTGAGACGAATATTTGTCGCAATCACACGCTCATCAGTGCCATAAGTGTATCTAAGTAGTAAAGGAGACAGGCTTCGTTTTTGATTAACCGATAAAAAGTGATGAATGCCAACAGGACAGGTCATTGGCCGTGTCATGAGCGTTTTGCCGAGAAACGGGTAATTTTAAAAACTGCAAATACCAATAATTATTGTGAATTTCCATAGAAAAAGAAAAGTTCCTTTTAGACTACACAGAAAACTAACGAGATTGTATGTTTGACTTGTGTGGGATGCACCACCTCTCTCGCGTCGTGTTCTAGAGCTGTTTTTGTCGAGCACACTTCTGAGTAAAAATTTTTTTAAAACCCGAAACGAAACAGCAACATTTGGCAAGTTCAGTATGAAAACGAAACCACATAGGAACTAATAAGCAGTGGTCGTATTATAATCATTGACATTAAGCAACATAAATTGTACGCACTACAAAGATTATTACATTACAGATGTGAACGAACGTTTTGTATCGCCTCGCCGGCCCGGGTTTAATACCCAGACACAGCAAACCTGATATATTTGGTATCAAAACCAATAGACAGAGACTGACATTGGTGAACTTTGCGGCTGGCGTTGCAATGCTATGCGCCACGCACATTGGCATGCCTCCTACATAATACTTACCCGAATGTCGCACAGGCCGCTATGCCATTATACAACGGTAGACCTATGTGTGTACCGAAGGGATAAAATACCAATTTAAATTGGGGGAAAAAAGGAGAAGAAGAAAGAAAGCGGTACCCCATTTCTTTT
Source organism: Ridgeia piscesae (assembly GCA_025642075.2). Taxonomy (NCBI): domain Eukaryota; kingdom Metazoa; phylum Annelida; class Polychaeta; order Sabellida; family Siboglinidae; genus Ridgeia; species Ridgeia piscesae. The sequence goes on from JAODUO010001844.1 coordinate 57,654, forward strand.
GATGCCGCCATCTTGAAATCTGACGTCGCTTAGAAACGAAGATGGCGCGTCTGCC
>JAODUO010001845.1:2500-5000 GCA_025642075.2 Ridgeia piscesae
TGTCTAACATTATATTTGATATGTCTTTTGTCAGGCAGCAGATAATTTAATCTGTGTGTGCCGACTTTAATTTTATCAAAATATTTTTGACAAATGCTGTCCCGTCTTACATTCAACGTATCCAGGTTAACACGTCTAAGTATTTCCGCGTAACCCAATCCAGGAAAAATACATTTTAGTGCCCTTTTTTGTATAACTTCAATATTGTCAGACAAATATTGGGGCAAGTTAGTGTGCCATACAGGACATGCATATTCTAGAACTGGTCTCACCACACTAACATATACACTGACCAGATCTTTCTGGGTAATCCCTGCACGCTTTAACTGATATAACATGTACAAGCGTTTACCAGCCTTTTTCACAATATTATCCACGTGTTTGTTCCATGTCAGATCCTGAGAAATGGTCACACCTAATAGTTTGGCATGGCAAACTTGTGCTATATCCCTCCCATCAATCTTTATATTCGGGATAGTGCTTCTGAAATTGCCATCTTGTGCAAAACTAATGATTATTTCTTTTGATTTTTCCGAATTAATTTTCATGTCATTCTGTTCTGTCCATCTAGCAGCAATATCAACCGACTCTTGATAACAGATACATCATTTCTGTCGCATATTTCAAATAACGTACTGTCGTCTACATACTTATATAATGGAACAGTCGTTCTTAAATCATTTATATAAACAAGGAAACATTTAGGTCCAGACAATGTCCCTTGCGGTACTCCCCCATTGGGATGACCAGAATGGGAATATTCATTTCCTATTTTTACTCGTTGAGTTCTGTCTAATAGAAATGTTGCCATCCATCTTAAAATATGTGCGGGCAACCCATACGACTGTAGCTTATCTAGCAACAAATGATGATTAATAAGATCAAACGCTTTGCTAAAGTCTAGCATTACAACTCTGACATAAGAATTCAATTTATCTGTCGCCTTATACCACATATGAACCAGTTCGACAAGAACGTCTGTTGTGGACGTTCCGCTAATTCCCCCAAATTGCTTAGCATCAATTTCACCTTCAATTGTTTCATCCACCCATTTCATTATTATTGATTCAAACACCTTGGCAGCTATTGGAGTTAGTGAAATTGGTCTAATGTCTTTTTCAATCGACACAGGGGGGCTTGTTTTTGGCAACGGTATTACATTGGCCATTTTCCATTCCATAGGGAGTACACCTTCTCTTAATGAATTGTTAAAAATAGCAGTTAATGGAGGGGCGAGAACATTTGCATAATTTCTTAACACCCATGCAGGGATGTTGTCAGGCCCAGTAGCCTTGTTGGCTTTAACACTCTCCAAGGCTTTAAAGGTAGTACATACGCTTATCACATACTGATCCGGCAGTTCCTCGTTAACGTCGAACACCTTGTGACTCTTATTTAACCGAGGCAAATGGTCACTCACAGACACAAAGAAATCATTCATTGTATTGGCCAGTAAGCCACAATCACCATCCGTTGTTTTGTTAGCTAGACCTTGCATGCATGATTTGCCATTTGTTTTAAGTCCCATTATTGTTTTCATATGCTTCCACCAATCGTGGGATCCCGATTCATGCATTGCTGCAATTTGTGTTTGGTAAAAATTATACTTAAGTTTCGAAGCGGCTCGGTTGACCTTATTACGCAATATTTTTGCTTGATTCAAATCACCACTCATGTGAGCTCGCTGTCTTTTACGAACTAAGTCTCTGAACCAGTCTGTGACCCATGGCTTATCAGCCGTATGCCTCGTAACAATTTTAGTAGGAAAGCATATTTCCATCAGGTTGCAAATAACCGTTTGATAATATGAATACTGATCTGCACATGAATCAAGCCTAAATAGGGGTTCCCATTTGATGGCTGATAAAGCCATACTGAATGTGGCTTTTTCTTTTGGCCCCATACACCTTACGGTTAACCGTGTCACGCATCCAGTATCAACTGAGTTTTTCGCTTTAGGTTTAAGCAAAACCATGTTATGGTCCGATGACCCCAGTTCGGAAATAGTAACAGGCGGGGTGTACACCTCCTCCATATTCGTCCATATTTTGTCTAATATCGCCTGTCCACGTGTTACAACATTAACTACTTGGACAAATCTATAGTGGGTTTTCATAAAGTTATCCCGCAACTGGTTGAAATCGCCAGTTATGATCACACCACATTCTGGGTGTTTTCGCATTACAGTGTCAATGTTGGTGATTAAATGATCACGTATTTTCAAATACTCCGTCTTTGGAGTATAATATAAACATGCTACCAGTATACATGAGAATTTTCGAGGCGTTTTCTTTGGCATAACCTTAATCCACATTACTTCTAAATCATGAACCTCCATATCATTCAATCTCTTATACATTAAATCATTTCTAATGTAGCAGGCTACACCACCGGCTCGTCCATGACCCCTATCTTTTCTCTCCAAGCAAAACCCTTGCATAGTAAGGCTACTTGAATCCATATAGTCTTTAAACCATGTCTCACTAACACATACAATTGA
>JAODUO010001845.1:10000-20000 GCA_025642075.2 Ridgeia piscesae
TCTGGCCGCATCACGTAGTTTAAAGACAAACTTATAATGCATGTTATAAGAGACACCATTACTGCAACTATACACAATAATTTGAAAGAAACTCTCCCACGTATGCAATCGTGTAGAAACGTTCAGAAACTCTATGTTCTTATAGTCGCCATTTTGAGATCAGCGCGTAGTATTTGTATATCGATGTAGTTATTGCTTGACTGACACAAAGAGGCAATATTGCATGATAACGTCATAATCGATTGAGAATTGCTTAGATGAGAGCAGCATGTGCGTGTGCGTGTGCGTGTGCGTGTGCGTGTGCGTGTGCGTGTGCGTGTGCGTGTGCGTGTGCGTGTGCGTGTGCGTGTGCGTGTGCGTGTGCGTGTGCGTGTGCGTGTGCGTGTGCGTGTGCGTGTGCGTGCGGTGCGTGTGCGTGCGTGCGCGTGTGCGCGCGCGTGCGCGCGTGCGCGCGCGTGTGCGTGCGTGTGCGTGGCGTGCGTGTCGTGCGTGTGCGTGTGTGTCGCGTGCAAGGCGCAGCGGCGTCATGTGTAGCGGGCATGGCGTGCGCGCTGCGCGGTGCGTGCGTGCGTGTTGTCGCGTGCGCGCGTCAGCGCGTCGGGGCAGTGCTGGCTAAGTAAGCAGGGTGTTGCGCTGGCGTGCGCGTGCAAAAGGTGTGTCGTACACACAAGCAAGGCGTAGTTATGGCGCAAGCCATAAGCAAAGGCGGGCATGGCAAAGGCATGCGCGTATGCTGCGTGCGTGGCTAGGTGTCCGCGCTGCACTGTCAGTGTCAGGGCGCAGTAGTAGGCACAAGGTGTGCTACGTGCTGGCGGCAGCCGCCAAGGCGCGTGCGCGTGCAGGCGGCCGCACGCTGTGCACGCGTGCATGACGGCGCGCACGTGCATGCGTGGCGTTGCGCGTCATATAGCGTATACAGGTACATATAGGCACACATGCGCAGCAGTCGGCGCACACAAGGGGACGGCCCCCGCTCGAGCGGCAGAGCGATCCAAGATGGCATCATCTGGATCGAGTAGCTGATCATATGAGAGTCGTAGTTATATATATTATATATATTATATATTAAATATATATATATATATATATATATATCCTCCTCTTTATTATATCGGGAACTTTACTTATTCACTGTAATTGGAAGCGAATCATTATGGTATATATTATATATATATATATATATATATATATATATATATATATATATATATATATATATATATATATATATGGGGGTGCTTGTATGAGTGAGTAAATAGGTTAGTGAGTGAGAAAATAACAAAATTGCAGTATCAGTATTTGGAACAATATTTGGAATAGAACGGTACTGCTGTTTTTATAACGACTATGTTTGAACAAAGCGTAACAACCCAGCGCTATGTCGGTCCCTCTGGACGTCTCATTATGACAGTCAGAAGACAGACCCTCACGGCCACCTAAGCTGGTTGCTATACGGCAATAATTCGGTGTTGACGTTAGACGTGGCAGCAGCCACATCATTTTAGTAAAGCAGCCTTACGACAGTTCATATATGAGCACACATAATATCCGGGCTAATAATATGACATTGTCGTTATATTATAATGACAATGACACGCCCGTTCCACCACAAACCTATACAGTGGTTATGTAAAGTCACCGATACAATATGAGGAGGACAATTTGCCGGTCTATTGCTAATGATATTTTGATTGAATGAAATCTAAGGCGTTTGCATGGCGACCGGCACATGGAAGAACTAAGATAGAACAATCAGTAGAAATGTACATCGATTAAAAACAGATGTGGAACTAGAGACGGAAAACGTATAAAGACGGCAATAAGTAACCAAGCGATCTGGACACGGGTAGTTGAAGCCAGTAATGAGACAACGAAAAGGTAACTTGTCCACGGTGATAAAGATAATGCAATGTGTTCGTATACACAATAATGCCACAAAACATTGTTACATTTCGTATTAAATAATAAGACCAACGGAGACAAGGTACAGTACATTCTAATTTATCTGCGTATCTGAGTATCTACAAACTCACTATAAAGGTATTTAGCTTGTGCGGTCGAACGCTATGTAACATCCCAGAGATAAGTTGAACAATGTGACTCATATCGTACACCTAGATATACGTTCTCCTGTAGAGATAATTCACATAGGCGAACCCGAAAGCTAGACTAACCATCTAGAAAGGACCCGTGCACTCAAGAGCAGGAAATCAACACGTCAGTCGTGGCGGCGCCATTGCACGCCGCAACGGTACAATATGATGCGACTCACAGTCATTGCGCAATTGCGTTTACTATGGTGACATCGGACACCCCGGTATTCGTCTGAAAATATAATCTGTATAATATAATGTTCCCGGATGTTTTAAGTAAGGCCATTATCGTTATTAGACCTAGGGGTACAGTATGGCTTTGGTAGAGTTGTGCAACATTCTCGGCGTTTATCAAATCACGTTTAATGCAAGATGCCTTGCTAATTCGACCCTGTTTACACACATAGCATTTGGTAGATAAACTTTCAGTATGACTATATTCCAAGCCAGCCCTTATGTGCCAACAATAATATTATGTTAGTTAATATGTATGACACAGACTATTTATTGTCGGCAATAGATAGTGTGGAAAGGGCTGCGACCATTCCTTATGCCATTACATTACTGACCTACACACACATTCACAACTGACACTCATTTGGCCTCATACACACACGCCTACCTTATCGCACAAAACAAAATTCGTGGCACACATGCAGCAGCACAAATACACATTAACGTGGTTTGACAATTGCTCATCACTATTACACTTTATTACGTGACACTGCCTATATGTTGTTCATTGAAAGTTCTCTTCAATAGTTAGTCGACGAAGATGAACATCATATCCGGTCCGTATTCTCTTCACTGTCACTTCGTGGCCGACCATCCGATTGTGTCACTGTCGAGTATCACACAAAGGTACCACCCACTCTGCGGGATTGTTGCAGGTTCATCAAACCAGCGTAGTCTAAACATAGAAAGGGGAAGGCGCTGAGGATAGTGTCACATTTCATGAATGGGAAGAAACATGGCATCTGAAATGACACGTGAATCAATTGCGGTTTATTTCGACAATTACTCAGCGTTCAACCCAGCTATTTGTTAACTTGCAGTTTTATTACGCACGCACATCTGTCTGTCTGTCTGTCTGTCTGTCTGTCTGTCTGCCTGCCTGCCTGTCTGTCTGTCTGTCTGTCTGTCTGTCTGTCTGTCTGTCTGTCTGTCTGTCTGTCTGTCTGTCTGTCTGTCTCTCTCTCTCTCTCTCTCTCTCTCTCTCTTATATATATATATATATATATATATATATATATATATATATATACTATTTTTGGATATTAGGCTTTCTGTTCTGATAGCTCGATGTTTGCTTGTGCTGCCTTTCTGGAAATTATTTTATGATTTTGTACATTTTATTGATGTTTCATCCCACATGATTGCTGTATTTTACCAACAATATACTTTTAACCTTAATGTTGCCTTGTGCATATGATTATTGTTGCTTACATGCTTATGTATCATTGATCTAGCAACAGTTTTTATAGTTTTCTTGATAGATTGATGGTTTTGAAAGATTTTGCAAGATTGGTCACTGTTTATACGGTAAGGCAATAAACATATTTTAGCATAACAGTATATTACAAAATTAACTTTGCAAACTGGATAGTATGCTACCTTAGCATGCTTTATTATTATTTTCAATTCACATTTGATATATGGATGGTGTATGGCGCAGTTTGGGGTGAAGCCGTGAGGGTAGGGGTTGGTGATGCTTATTCGGTGGAAACATGTATATTGTCCATGAATATTGTCGTAAACGCCAGTAATAGTATTCTTTATTAGGAAACCGTGTTCCTCTGTGCCTTAAAATTAGTAAGAATAAAATAGTTTATGGTATAATAATAATAAGGAAGTAAATGTTTGTCTTCATCAAATATATAGTCTTGACACTTGGGTTAATATTTAAACAAAGTAAAAATCAGGGTCTGAAGATGAACAAGTCAAAGACAAAGGTGATGATGGCAAATGACTAATATACGTCAACAACAGTCAGATCGAGAACGTTGAAAGCTACATCTACCTGGAACAGAGATACAGCAACAGAGACAAAAACCAAGATAAGGAGATTCAATGAACTCCAACGCTACACTCCAACATTCCAACACTCCAACACTACAACACTCCAACACTCCAACACTCCAACACTACAACTCTCCAACCGTCCAACACTCCAACACTCCAACACTCCCAACACCACAAAACTCCAACACTCCATTACTCCAACACTCCAACACTCCAACACTCCAACACTCCAACACTCCAACACTCCAACACTCCAACACTCCAACACTCCAAAACTCAATCTCAACACTCCAACACTCCAAAACAACTCCAACACTCCAACACTCCACCACTACAACACTCCAACCCTCCAACACTCCAACACTCCAACACTCCAAAACTCCAAAACTCCAACACTCCATCATTCCAACACACCAACACTCCAACAGTCCATCTCTCCAACACTCCAACACCTATACTCAAATATTCCAACACTCCAACACTCCAACACTCCAACACTCCAACACTCCAACACTCCAACACTCCAACACTCCAACACGCCAACACTCCAACACTCCAACACTCCAACACTCATACACTCATACACTCCAACACTCGAACACTCCAACACTCCTACACTCCAACACTGCAAAACTCCAACACTCCATCACTCCAACACTCCAACACTCCAACACTCCAACACTCCAACACTACAACACTCCAACTCTCCAACACTCCAACACTCCTACACTCATACACTCCAACACTCCAACACTCCAATTCTCCAACACTCCTACATTCATACACTTCAACACTCCAACACTCCCACAATCCAACATTACAACACCCCAATACTCCAACACTCCAACAATCCAACACACCAACACTCCAACACTCCAACACTCCAACACTCCACCACTCCAACACTCCAACACTCCAACACTCCAACACTACAACACTCCAACACTCCAACACTCCAACACTCCAAACTCCAACACTCCAAAACTCCAAAACTCCAACACTCCATCATTCCAACACACCAACACTCCAACAGTCCATCTCTCCAACACTCCAACACACCTATACTCAAATATTCCAACACTCCAACACTCCAACACTCCAACACTCTAACCCTCCAACACTCCAACACTCCAACACTCCAACACGCCAACTCCACTTTTAACCGTCCAGACTCCTACACTCATACACTCATACCTCCAACACTCGAACACTCCAACACTCCTACACTCATACATTAGCAAACTCCAACACTCAATCCTAACATCCAACACTCAAACACTCCAACACTACAACACTCCAACTCTCCAACACTCCAACACTCCTACACTCATACACTCCAACACTCCAACACTCCAATTCTCCAACACTCTACGTTCATACACTTCAACACTCCCCCCACAATCCAACATTACAACACCCCAATACTCCAACACTCCAACAATCAACACACCAACACTCCAACACTCCAACACTCCAACACTCCAACACTCCTACATTCATACACTTCAACACTCCAACACTCCCACAATCCAACATTACAACACCCCAATACTCCAACACTCCAACAATCCAACACACCAACACTCCAACACTCCAACACTCCAACTCATGCCTACTTCCAGCAATGACATACGGCACGGAAACCAGGGCACTCACCACCCAATCAAAGAACAAGGTAGCAGCCGCACAAAATAAAGATAGAAAGCGATATATTAAACATCACATACCGTAACAGAAAAATAAACATCTGAGAGAAAAGACGCGATTGAACAAGTGAGAAGGCGGAAGTGGACCTGAGCAGGACACGTCAGCAGGACACGAGATAACCGATGAACACTGCGTAACCACCTGGACACCCTACGTAAGGATAAAACCTACAGGAAGATCGGCGAGACGTTGGAGAGACGAACTAGATGACTACTGAAAGGGTACCATCTGGCAGAGGACAGCGCAAGATAGGCAGATGTGGAAGCAGCATGCTGAGGCCTTTGCCCAATCACGGGACATTATGGCTGCACAAAAATGATGATGACTTAGGACCGCTTTATTTTCTATCTTGGCAATTGTTTGCTTATATTCCTAGCTAAACAAATCTTATTAATATTTCTAGCTGATTAAATATATATATATATATACTTTTAGATAGGTATGGTAGCAATCTATGCCTATAGAAGTAATATATAAATATATATATATATATATATATATATATATATATATATATATATATATATATATATATATTAGTTACAATGTCACTAAATATGAAATTACTTACTTATTTCCTGATGTGTAAATGTTTATGTAAAGTACCGTTTACGTTCACTTATTATTGATATCGTATATGAAACGGTATCGATGCCCTTTAGAACACCATGGTGCAATTTCAGATAATATATTATTCCCAATGTGCCATTTTACAAATAGTACCTATTTACTTCTATCATCATGATGTAGGTTTAGAAGACTGTGTATCAGCAAGGTATATCACAATATCCTGCGCAGTCCGATGCATATGAACGATTCTGTTCTCAATTAAGGCACTACTTTCTTCTTATCACACACGAAAGGTTCATTATTGAAAGTGCTACAAAATGAAAATACTGACCCACGCTACCAGCGAGATTGTTGATCGGTTGTACAGGGTGTTTGAGTATCAATGTGTAAATGCAGACGAAAATGGCCACCTTTACTGGTTGAAAGATACTAATGTCTGTTGTAGATGACAGCAGAAATGATCTCAGCCACGCCATACTCTTGTCGTGGCCGTACGACAAACCATACATGATGGTCACGTATGACGACACAATGCACTTAACGATAACTAAGGCCCAGGCGATATATATGCACCACCAGGGAAAGTAATACGGTTTGCGAGCCATGTTTCTTGCAGAAACATAGCGGAAAATGTATATGATCAACATATTAATTGGAATACTGATCAAGGCGCTCTGCGCACCAATAATAATATCGTCAGTATCTATTTTGTAGAACCTCAGTTTCTCGAGCAAACTGTTTTTTGACCTCTTCTCGTAGAACATTATATTGACCACCATCGTGGACAAGAGAAAAGCGAAACAACAGGACAAGCGTTGTACTCGAGTGAATTTGCTATGCCGATCGAACGTGAATATGCTTGTCCAACGATGCTGATCACGCAGACCTTGCCAAAGCTTCACTCGAAGGGCATATTTGACAGTTTGTTCCATCGTGACCATCAGCTTATAACTGACAATGGAACGGTTCTCTTTCGTAGTCAGTCGCCTGTCGCAGACAAAAGTCCAGTTATTCTCAGACTGCTTGTCGTATACGGTAATCTGTTCAAGAAACCTATAGAAACAAACGATATATAGATGCAATCGGTATATGTGCATTCGTGTGTGTGTATGCCTGGTTACATGCGTGCGGGCGTGTGCATGAATGCGTATGAGTACGATTTCACTTAGGAGGTTGGTTGTTTATTTGGATAAACAAATCCATGTACTTCCGGCTTGACATGGGACAAAATTAAACTTCTGGCGGATGTATCAATTACGCAAATGAAATATGGCAATGAGATGGTTAAGTAACCTAGTCACCGGCATCCTCACAATAACTATAATCAACTGAGTTCACATATAGTGTATTGGTTACGTTTCTATCATTAACATAATATAGATATATTTGTATATTAGTAGTAGCATGACAAGATCAATGGTCACTTAATAGTTGCCAGTATGGTTTATGTAACAAGAATATATAATAACTTTAGACACTAAAATCCAAAGTAAAACAGCTTCAGTAATGTTGATAATAGTTGTTAAAAGTGATAAGAACTGTATAATAAAAATGCAAGTAAAACATGAATTCGTATCGTTAATCAATAATAATATACGGAACTGGACAATATAAAATAAATTAAAATTAAAAGTGGCATTGTTGAAAATTAGATGATGTACCAATGTAGTCAAGAGGTATGTATAATATGTATATATATATATATATATATATATATATATATATATATATATATATATATATATATATATTATAAAAGTAATAATAAATGACTACAGTAATACATTATTCGTGCCAAATATAATAAATATAAAAGACAAAATAATAATGAATAAATAATTAACAGCATATCCTAGGTGAGCTAAATAAATGTATAATAGAGTGAAAGGTGTATACAAGTAGACATTAAAAGCACACTTGATATAACGAGGGAGTGGACGAGAGTCTTGCATGCTGTAGTTTTCAGAATTTATCATATTTTGGCAGTACGTAATATATTAGAGTAGGCAGCAAAACAGACGTCCAATATTTGGGCGGACATGTCAAGTCGATTGTGAAATAAAACGCATGCGTGCGTGCGTGCGTGCGTGCGTGTGTGCGTGTGTGCGTGTGTGCGTGTGTGCGTGTGTGCGTGTGTGCGTGTGTGCGTGTGTGCGTGTGTGCGTGTGTGCGTGTGTGCGTGTGTGCGTGTGTGCGTGTGTGCGTGTGTGCGTGTGTGCGTGTGTGCGTGTGTGCGTGTGTGCGTGTGTGGTGTGTGTGTGTGTGTGTGTGTGTGTGTGTGTGTGTGTGTGCGCATGTGCGTATGTGCGTGTTATGTTATGTTATGTTGTGTTGTGTTGTGATGTGATGTGATGTGATGTGATGTGATGTGATGTGATGTGATGTGATGTGATGTGATGTGATGTGATGTGATGTGATGTGATGTGATGTGATGTGATGTGATGTGATGTGATGTGATGTGATGTGATGTGATGTGATGTGTTGTGTTGTGTTGTGCTGTGCTGTGCTGTGCTGTGCTGTGCTGTGCTGTGCTGTGCTGTGCTGTGCTGGCTTGCTGTGCTGTGCTGTGCTGTGCTGTGCTGTGCTGTGCTGTGCTGTGCTGTGCTGTGCTGTGCTATGCTATGCTATGCTATGCTATGCTATGCTATGCTATGCTATGCTATGCTATGCTATGCTATGCTATGTTATGTTATGTTATGTTATGTTATGTTATGTTATGTTATGTTATGTTATGTTATGTTATGTTATGTTATGTTATGTTATGTTATGTTATGTTATGTTATGCAAACACTATCTAGTCAATACAAAGGTTTCGTTTTGCATATTCGAGCACCTTAGAAAGCTATAGACCACTCGGGCACTGACACAATAGCCAGCCTTAGCAGCTGCCATCTAGCAAGGGGCAAGAAAACCAAAATCAAAAGACACACAGGCCACTGCATAAGAGGCATGTTGTTACTAATTGCATTAATTGTTACTAATGAATTGATTAGTTAAGTTTAGCTTCTCTGGTATGCTCAATGCAATTATGATATGGTGAATGTCCACAGTGACATCCAATGTAATTATTCCTATCTGACTGAAAAATATGGTTAATTGAATTTCAAGTAATTACCAGGTTACAAAAGAGAGGCGAATAGAAAATATAACTTGCCATTTATTAATTAGCATACTCAATTAAAAGTTGTGGGGCGGGCTGCGGGCAAAGATGTGGCAAAATGTGCGATGCGGGCTGGTTTGCGAGCCAAGTAATTTCGGTACGGTGCGGGCTGCGGGCCAGGATTTGACACAATATGCGGGACGGGGCGGGCTGCGGGCTGAGTTGTAGGTAACATGCGGGGCGGGTACGGCCTCAGATTTCCAGCCCGTGCAGTGTATATAGGTACGTATATATGAGTGTGTATAGGCATGAGCCTATGCCCATGTTTTCCTGTTTAGATCACCAATTGAAATTACTAAAATTTGAAATATGCATACCAGAAAGTATATAATATGTTATAATATATTGTGTTTTTAACATACCAGTAATGATTCGTATTGGTGTAGTCAATCGACAACACAATGCTCTTCAAATTGCCAAGACTTGACGTTTCAGTCAATACGAACCA
>JAODUO010001845.1:25000-52500 GCA_025642075.2 Ridgeia piscesae
AGCTGCGAACAGAAAAGTTAATGGTGTCGTAACGACGCACTTCGACAATGCATGCGAACAGTGAGAAAACGAAGTATGCAACACTATACCGCGGATTAATATAATGTTTCGTTGCCAGAAGCTGCGAAAAAAATTGGTTTACCTTCCAGCGAGTTGTAGAGGCAAACTTTGTTACAACAATATCTTTAACAACATTTGCCTTTAGACGGACAGTCGTTACATCTTTGTTCTCGATGCGAGTCAGCAATTGTGTAATATTCTCCCGTAACTGCAACGATACAACCATAATTATAATTGAATTTATTAAATTCCTGTTGTGTAATGATGTACTTGCAAAACACGCATTGTGTTATGCACACATACATTATATACCCATATACATACAAACATCATAAAGTTGGATACATTCACAAATACACACATACATACGTACATACTTACATATGTACACATATACATACATACAATATATGTATATATATATATATATATATATATATATATATATATATATATATATATAAATATATATAATGTGATAAGTTATATATATATATATATATATATATATATATATATATATTATATTTAACGTAACACTTGACATAACAGTAATTCAAGGCCTAAAGACAATAAAACTCATCGTTACACAAAATCCGCTGTGAAATCAAACGTTTTCAAACCGCATAATAATTATATCCACTGCCGTACTACCGAATCCACTATTTCCAAGACGGACTAGTGACTATGTCTTACTGGCGCGTCATGGTGTTAAAAGTTTCTATGTATACAAGATAGCTATTAAGGATTAATGATAATGATAATGATAATAGCTTTATTGTTACATAATGCCATGTACATATAATAATCAGCAACACTAAAGTAATAATTACATGTCTAAGGACATTATACAATGGAATAGGAATGTTATTGTGTCAAATCGGGTTAAAACCTGTTAACAATGTTAGTGTAATGTTAACGTGATGTCATGAACGCCTAACATATAGTGTTGTAAACCCATATGCTACTAGGCTTATTCATTTACTTGACAATAGTTTTTCAGTAATATTTTATGCCCTCCTCTGTGATAACTAAATCGTATTAGACGTTGCGTGTTGCGTGTTGCGTGTTGCGTGTTGCGTGTTGCGTGGTGCGTGGTGCGTGGTGCGTGGTGCGTGGTGCGTGGTGCGTGGTGCGTGGTGCGTGGTGCGTGTGCGTGTTGCGTGTGCGTGTGCGTGGTGCGTGGTGCGTGTGTGCGTGTGCGTGGTGCGGTGCGTGGTGCGTGTGCGTGGTTGCGTGTTGCGTGTTGCGTGTTGCGTGTTGCGTGTTGCGTGGTGCGTGGTGCGTGGTGCGTGTTGCGTGTGTGCGTGGTGCGTGTGCGTGGTGCGTGGTGCGTGGTGCGTGGTGCGTGGTGCGTGGTGCGTGGTGCGTGGTGCGTGGTGCGTGGTGCGTGGTGCGTGGTGCGTGGTGCGTGGTGCGTGGTGCGTGGTGCGTGGTGCGTGTTGCGTGGTGGTGTGGTGTCGTGTTGTGGTGCGTGGTGTTGCGTGTTGGTGTTGCGTGGTGGTTGCGTGGTGCGTGTGCGTGGTGCGTGGGTTGGTGTGGGCGTGGTGCGTGGTGCGTGGTGCGTGGTGCGTGTGGTGGTGGGCGTGGGCGGTGGTGTGGTGGTGCGTGTGCGTGGTGCGTGTTGCGTGTGCGTGTGCGTGTTGCGTGTGCGTGTGGCGTGTGGTGGTGGGTGTGGCGTGTGGCGTGGGCGTGTGCGTGGTGCGTGGTGCGTGGTGCGTGGTGCGTGTGCGTGTGCGTGGTGCGTGGTGGTGTGCGTGTGCGTGTGGCGTGTGGTGCGTGGTGGGCGTGCGTGTGCGTGGCGTGTGGCGTGTGGCGTGTGGCGTGGGCGTGGGGTGCGGGTGCGTGGTGCGTGGTGCGGGTGCGTGGTGCGTGGTGGCGTGGTGCGTGTGGCGTGTGCGTGGCGTGCTGCGTGGTGCGTGGGCGTGTGCGTGGTGCGTGTGCGTGTGGCGTGTGGCTGTGGCGTGCTGCGTGTGCGTGGTGTGGTGGTGGTGCGTGGTTGGTGGTGCTGTATAGATATGTTGCTGTTTTGCGTGCTGCGTGCCTTGGTACTGTCCGTCGGTGGCGCTTCCGCGCAACGCGCGGTGCGCCAAAGCGCGCGCGATGCGCGTGCGACAAGTTGCGGTTTGGTGTGCGTTGGTTGCGCGGTCGTGGGCGGTTTGGTGGCCACGTGCAAGTAATCCGCGTAGGTGACCGATGCTTGGTCAAAAGCAAAATATAGGTGGAACATTTGTTGGAGGGGACTTTGCCTTCAGCTCGGATGTGGTAGTTGCAAGATTTGTAATTTTGTGTAGTTGTATAAGTGGCATTGGGTAGGTTTTCAATGTGTGTGGTTGTGGGGTGTTTGTTTGAAATTGTTACGAATGTGCTTCGGGTGTTCGTCAGATTGTAAGCGTGCGTGTTGGCAGTTCTTTGTTGTGTGGAGGTTGGAACTGGACATTGCAATAATGCTTATGTGTGATGGTGGAAAAAATACATCGTTTGGTGTCTTCTTGATATGGGTCTAGGTCTCTGGTGCGTGCGCGTATTCTAAGCTGGAAGGCATGCGTGGTGCGTGGTGCGTGGTCTCCTTTTTTGGGCTGTGGTGTCTCGTGGTGCAAGTGCCGGTGCGGTGTATGTGGTGTGTGTTTCGGGCCTTGTGGGGCTGTAGGTGTGGTGAGTAGGAACTGTGAGTGTAAGGTGAGGTGGGGTGTAGGTACGGGTGTGTAAAGATGTGTAAAATTAACAACAGGTAGTTGTAGTGGAAATGAACGTTTTGTGGTGTGCGTGGGTGTGGTGGGTGTGTGATGTGGTGGATGGTTGGTTGTGGGTGCAGTGTAGTGGTGATGTGGGGGTATGGGGGGGTTCGGGTAGGTGGAAGTGTGCGGTGCTGGTGTGGCGTGTGGTGTGGCGTGTGGCGATATGTGCTGGTGCTGGTGTGGCGATGCTGGTATGTGCGTGGTGCGTATGCGTGGTGCTGGTGCGTGGTACGTGGTGCGTGTGCGTGGTGCGGCGTGGTGCGTGGTGCGTGGTGCGTGGTGCGTGGTGCGTGGTGCGTGGTGCGTGGTGCGTGGTGCGTGGTGCGTGGTGCGTGGTGCGTGGTGCGTGGTGCGTGGTGTGGTGCGTGGTGCGTGGTGCGTGGTGCGTGGTGCGTGGTGCGTGGTGCGTGGTGCGTGGTGCGTGTGCGTGTGCGTGTGCGTGTGCGTGGTGCGTGGTCGCGTGGTGCGTGGTGGCGTGGTGCGTGGTGCGTGGTGCGTGGTGCGTGGCGTGGTGCGTGGTGCGTGGTGCGTGGTGCGTGGTGCGTGGTGCGTGGCGTGTGCTGCGTGTTGCGTGTTGCGTGTGCGTGCGTGGTGCGTGGTGCGTGGTGCGTGGTGCGTGGTGCTGTGCTGGTGCGTGAGTGCGTGGTGCGTGGTGCGTGGTGCGTGGTGCGTGGTGCGTGGTGCGTGGTGCGTGGTGCGTGGTGCGTGGTGCGTGGTGCGTGGTGCGTGGTGCGTGGTGCGTGGTGCGTGGTGCGGGGTGTGGGGGTGTGGGTGTGGGTGTGGGTGTGGGGTGGGGTGTGGGGTGTGGGGGTGGGTGTGGGGTGGGTGGGGTGGGTGGGGGTGTGGGTGTGGGGTGGGGGTGGGGTGTGGGGGGGTGTGGGTGTGGGGTGTGTGGGTGGGGTGGGGTGGGGGTGGGTGTGGGTGTGGGTGTGGGTGTGGGGTGGGTGTGGGGTGTGGCGTGTGGCGTGTGGCGTGTGGCGTGTGGCGTGTGTGTGGTGTGGCGTGTGGCGTGTGGCGTGTGGCGTGTGTGTGTGTGTGTGTGTGTGTGTGTGTGTGTGTGTGTGTGTGTGTGTGTGTGTGTGTGTATATGTGTGTGTGTGTGTGTGTGTGTGTTACATGTCATAATGAATATAATATTGTTGTGTTAACGTTGATTGCTGAGCATACTTTGGTCACTAGTCCCGTTTTATCTGGTGGTGCTTTCTCCGATACTGCCAACGCACATTTCGCCAAAGCGACAGCACCTGAATATACATAACGAACAATTTAGATAGTTTGATGTGTTGCGTTGGTTGCTGTGTTCGTGCGAGCGTGTATTTGTATGTGTGCCTACGTGCAAGTATATCCTGGTAGGTTAACCGATATAACATATTGCGTCAAAAACTCAATAAATATAAGGATGGAAAACTAATTTATTTTAGCGACAAGAGAGGAACTTTGCTCTTCCAGCTCGGATCTACGGTAGTTGACAAGAATATATATCAAATTTTGTGTACATTTATCAATAAAATATCAATTGGGTGAAACGTTTTCCAAAAGTATATGACTGGTTTCTAGTTGTGTTATGTCATATTGAAATATAGTTAACCTGCAAATTAGTGACACTTACCAGGGACGTCATTCTCGTCCACATAATTCAGTAAATCAGTCATCTTATTCAGCAGTTCTCCTTTCTTGTCGTCACGGAGTATCTACAGGAAACATGAGAACATTTCATATAATAGTCCTATATGTCTGTAATGATGTTGGAAAAAATCAACATACTGTTTTGGATTGTCATCTCTATGATATGGGATCCTATGTGTTCTACCTGGTCCGATTGCGACCTATTCTAACCTGGAAACGGACATCGACGTAGTTGGTCACTGCTAGTTCATCCTTTTTTGAAGCAGCATGTTTATGTACATCATCCCCTACAACTACCCGGATGACGGCTGTGTAGTTGTTGTGATGTTTACAGGGCACCATCATTGGCGGCATGTAAGGTATGTCTACACTGACATACAGCAGCAAACCTGTAAATATAAACACTTACATGTGGTTGCTATAGACTTACAAAAGTTGATATATAAAAGAATCACGATTGTAAAAATTAACACACAACAGTAAACTACCTTGTATAACAGTAGACGAAAATGCGAACGTTTTGTGTGTTCGTACGCCGTGGGTGTGCACTAGAGCGTGTGTGCATGCATGCGTGCATGAATGATATTGAGTATTTGTGAGCGCGCATGCATATTATGTACAATCGCATGAATGTGTGGGAGCATATATAGTTCCTAATAATGTTTATATATGTATGACGGCCATTTCGTTTATAATTATGCTTTATGTTATATATATATATATATATATATATATATATATATATATATATATATATAAGAAGTAAACCATAATATATAAATGAATGTCGTCTTACATATAATATATGTATAATATATAATATATATATATATAATATATAATATATATAGTATATGTAATATATGGGATAATATAATATTATATAGAATATATATTTAAGTATGTATATATATTAAAAAATAAATATAATAATACAAATTATTCAAATATAAACTTAAAAGTCAATTTTTATATGAAAAATTTTTAAAACACTATATGAGCATGGAAGGCTAACCCCTCAATCAATATATATATAAAGATTTTTTAAACTATAAGCACTTCTCTGCCGGGGTCTCGTACGCGGCGCCTTGTTCACATAAATATGTACAAGTGTCTGCAATAAATGTGCTCAAAAACAATCAAAAAATTAAATTAAGTTTAACATAATTGCATAAATTAATTCCTTTATATATAATATATCTCCACTAACAAGGATACTAATTAAATAAAATGCATTAGTTATGCAATCACACATCAAATCTTTAAGGAGATGGGCTCTGGTCTCCTTAAAACACCGGTCTCCTGTACGCGGTGCTATATGTATAACTGGTCTCCCGTACGCGGCGTTTAACTTTATATATATATATATATATATATATATATATATATATATATGAATGACATGCTGAATTAACTTATTATAACGATTTAACAAACTACGTTCCATTTCTGACCGTGTTGACTGGACGTGTTGTACTCTCCAGGGTCGACGTAGAATGTGTACGTGAGGGGAGGAGACGGGTCGCTGAAGCCGGAACAGTTGACGGCGAACTTGTCTTGCAGGAATGTACCTCGTGTCGGTGTGACGGAACACGTGCCAAGAATCGGCGGTGTCGCCATGTGTAACGTGTAAGACGTGTTTATTGTGTGGGCCCGGCTTGGTCCAAGTAGAATTTGAACTAAACGTAAAATGTTATGGAATCGATTTTATGCGTGCAAAATTGCAGGTTCAGTTAAATTCAAGTTTCTCTAAATCTATAACCAATATTATTGTATCACTAATCCTATTATAACCTATTGATACTCTTTTTAGTAACTTCGACTCACTCATCACATCGTCCTAAGCTAAGCTAAGGCGCGCATGTTATTAGTAGTCCCGTGTTACAAATCAGACGACAAGACTAGACTGAACTTCCCAGCTTTGGGATCGAAACGTTGAATCTCACTGCCAAAACACGTAAACATATGGACCAATTTCAATACAACTTAACGGTTGTCGTTAACTTGGTTGCGCCATGTTAAACTCAGGTCGGTTGCAGTTGTCACAGTTATTCTTGCTATGTTATTTTGCATTTCTCGCTATGTAGATGAACGCATGTTTACAAAGGATACTTTGTGTATAGCCTCAATGGATCAATCACCGAACAGGTCGGTGATAAATTGTCGGAAGTTATGATACGTCATAGACGTCACAGTGCGTCGCCATGACAAAACATCGAGAAGTACTAAAGGATAGTGATAGTAATAACAATCATAACTTTTATTGCGCCTAACTCCTTGGAAACCAAGCTCAGAGGTGCATAAAAACAAAAGAGTTGATCAAAATAAGAGTCAGTTGGCAATATTCCTGTCTTCAACAAATTAACTGATACGCCAGGAAGTTATGGTGGATGAGCAAGGTTATAAAGGTAAGCTTTCAAATGACGAAAGAATTGTGTAAAATATTGATCTGATCTAACATTAAAAGGAGGCATATTCCAAACAGTCTGGCAGCTACAATAACACCCTAGTTCTGATGTTAGTATAGAGGAATAAAAGTAAGTAAAGCTAGAAGCTAGATAGAATAGACACTTCTAAGTGTATAACTTCACGTCTATTCTTTTTCAAAACGTAATTTCTTCATGATTGCATATCACACCATGTGACGTATTATTAAGTGGTTATTTATTTGACATGTTTTGTTTGTTTGTTTGTTTGTTTTGGAATAAATGTAATTTTATTTAGAAAGATTTAATTTATTGAAATAAACAATTTTGTAAATACGAAGGTTGCTTGTAAAAGGGCCTGTAAAGATACTATAGATGTTACGATACCGGTGGGGACATAATATCAAAAGTGGCATTGAGCGAGGAAAATGTGGACACCGAGTCTATAATCTGTGTGTGTGTGTGTGTGTTTGTGTGTGTGTGTGTGTGTGTGTGTGTGTGTGTGTGTGTGTGTGTGTGTGTGTGTGTGTGTGTGTGTGTGTGTGTGTGTGTGTGTGTGTGTGTGTGTGTGTGTGTGTGTGTGTGTGTGTGTGTGTGTGTGTGTGTGTGTGTGTGTGTGTGTGTGTGTGTGTGTGTGTGTGTGTGTGTGTGTGTGTGTGTGTGTGTGTGTGTGTGTGTGTGTGTGTGTGTGTGTGTGTGAGGTGGATTGTGTGTGATCATCTCCAGTTAGCCAGTTGACAAACAATATCATAGAATTGTCTTCAGATCACAACGGTGACGTTTCACTTGCATTAGTCTTCATCGAGAAATGACTAATGTGTGTGTAATCAGTGTCATCGACTCGCAGAATGGGCTGCTGAGAAAGCTATAGTACACGACGCTTTGAATACCCGTCGTCTTTCGTACCCTTTATCCATAACACTGATACGTCGGTCTCCCCATCGGGGAATGGAACACTCTCCTAATCAAAACCAATTGTTGTTTCTCTCACTGTTTGTTAGAACAAACTAGTGATTATTTCATTTCTTTCGAATTCTGTTTCTGTCTGTGATGGTATTTTTTGTATCGTCCCAGGTGTTCCCATTTCGTCGGTGTAGATGAATCGATGTTATTACATGCGATTTCATAACCACAGTCTATCGTCTTGCTATTTACACCTTGTTTGTAGTATTGATTACTGTCACAATGTCAACAGTAGCAAAGACACTCTCTTTTGCACATGGTATTTAAATTTATTTATTTAATCATTTAATGATACCGGCGACTTACCAAATACTTGGATGTTGTATGTAATCCCTTGTTGAAGAACATTTTCGTATATGGTCAGAAATGGTCGATTGTATCCTGAACCTGTGTCCTGCTCCCAGTCGATGTGAGGAGTGATTGCCCATTTAATAAACAGGATTGGCAACGACCGCACAGAAAGTTTCAATTCGGTTGCTTCGTGGACGTTGGCTCGACGTCTGCAATTCCTGACACAACTATCAACAACATGTATACTTGATTTATAGTGTTATGATTTCATGCTACAAGTACGTTTCAGAGATAGGCCAAGCAATCCACGTTATTTATATAGATGGCATAGCTGGACCTTACATATTTTGTATTTTTGTACTATCACATTACTCTGTGTTTTTATTATAATTTGAGTGTTTAAAAACACACCTATCGTAAATTCACAAACGCTCTTTCATAACGATGCACTCACACAATGGCCAACGCTTTGTCCAGCGTATCTGTGGACGTCGGATCTTCTGAAGTATTGTGATGTTTGACAATGGCATGGTCTAAAAATGCAGTTCATCACCAGTTACACAACAGTGAAGGGGGCATATCAATCAGGCATGATCAGTCCATTTCACTTCTGCTTTACATTAAGATTTCATCAAAAAATTTCAGTTTCATTGGTCAGTCGCAGAACAATTGATAAAACGTATATATTATCTAGTCAATCGCCGATTAACCAAACTTTTACTTTCTGTAGCACACACACACACACACACACACACACACACACACACACACTATATATATATATATATATATATATATATATATATATATATATATATATATATATATAATATGCACATAATTAAAACATAAATGTAAACCTGCGCACTGTGCCGATAAAAACAAAAACACAGACACACACATAAACTCACTCCCAATATATATATATATATATATATATATATATATATATATATATATATATATATATATATATATATATATATTGTGTGTGTGTGTGTGTGCGTGCTGCAGTTAACCGAACGCAAACCGGAATATCCATAATCACAGTGCAGTATTGTGTGAAATTGGAAGAATATGGGCAGTCTGTATTGAAACGAATTATTGTGACATGCTTTAATGGATCTCTCTCTGTGTCTCTGTTTCTCTGACTTTCTCTTTTTCCTTTCCCTTTCCCTTTCCCTTCCTTCCTTCCCTTTCCCTTTCCCTTTCCCTTTCCCTTTCCTTTCCTCTTTCCCTTTCTCTTTCTCTTTCTCTTCTCTTCTCTTCTTCTCTCTTCTCTCTTCTTTCTCTCTCTCTCTTCTTCTCTTTTCTCTTTCTCTTTCTCTTTCTCTTTCTCTTTCTCTTTCTCTTTCTCTCTCTCTGCCTCTTCGGGCGAGCCTTCGCTATATAGTCAGTCATCGGTGTCCCACCAACTCTTTTCTTTGCCAGTTTTTTGTGCTCGCAGGTCAACATTCCGAACCAACAAGTTCCTGTCCTAGAACCTTTTGTAATGGTGGGCTGACATATTGCGTTTAACAGTGGCAATAATATATGTGAATTCCAACTGTGCTAGCATATGTTTGGTTTAATCGTCGTGGTCCTGGCATTTTGACATACGTACAGTTTACATCCGTCGCCATATCAATAGGCATTTGTTAGTATCTGCCAAATATCAGGCAGAATGGCGAGAAATCAGTTCCTCCGTTTCTAGTTGCATTGTAAGCATTGTAATCATGCACCAATGTCGATAAATAGGCTTTCCATTCGTTTCCTCTAGTGCCTATCTTGGTCAGAATGTAATCTCTATGGAAACATATACTGTTTGTGTTGTTATAGCAGTTTGATTGTTTTTTGAAGTTCCAGGTTTAAATAGTCAATATATTGGCAATCTCAAACGGCTGTTTTATGCGAATATTCTTCTTCTTCCATTAATGATCACCTGTCAACTAGCTGACCGTTATTGTCATTGTTTTCAAAGTTGTCGTTCTCTAGAATTAATGAGTCTACTACAGGTTACATATTTACACCCTGCGTTGGATATTTTACATCCCCTAGCATAGACACCAGACAGATGAGACCATATGCTTTTAGTGTCTGTTCCGAAAGACATAGGCATGTGTATGGTGAACAAAATGGCGGCGGCAGTTAGGATGGATTGAAGTACAGTTCCGTCCGGCACTCTACCGCATAACCACCGCGACCACAATCAACATTGCTGTTCAACCTGGATAGACGTCCCTCCTTATACAGGCTTTACGGGTTTCAAGTTTCTTCCGAACATGCTCTGTTATGTGTGGCCGGAAGGATCAGGCATGAAAAAGGCATAGGGTGATAGTTATTCACAAGTGGTATAAATGTTCTTCTAAATGAAGACATGTCATTGATTTGCCTTAGGTTTCAGCTTGAAGAACTACTGGAATGATTGTTACCGGCCTAATTTACTCTCTTTATAACAAACAAATCTTATCGTATACAGAGCTCAGCCAACTCCTTCATTTGCATTTTGAAAACTGGCTATTCATCCTCTATCTGATGATTTGATAGAGTTTGGATTTGCTGCCATATATTGGCAACACCAGATTCTTCTTGATCATCGGATATTCAGTTTGGACATCCACAAAATGCACACGACACCAAATAATGTAATAAACGAAACAACGAAAAACAACAGAGTATATCATTATTTTGTATTCCCAATCACATATGTAGTAATATGAAGAACATAATACACAGCAGCAAGTGACACTGATAACCTCCCATCACTTCCATAATTGTTACTTGGCACGAATGGGGTATTGAAATTGTGTAACTTCCCCACATTTCCTTAAATATATGTAGTTTTCATTGATTTTACATGACTAAAATAAATACGACTGATGGTGTTTCATCCATGTTCTAAGGATTAGCTATATATTATACACGACACGTGTTTACAATTTACTCTTTTATCGTTGTTTGTGATTTACATAACGTTGTCATCAGTGCCGTGATACACAGTTTAATAACAAACATACGCACACAAAAACAAACACGCAAACAAAGACGCACATCCAAACCGACACAAACAAATAAACTATTGTCTTGTTGGCTCAATAAATAGAAGAAACATGAACAGATAAAACTGGCGTACATACTTTCACACTGAAGTCCGGTGTAACCAGCTGAACACGCACAGTTGTACGAGTTCCCGGACTTTCTACACGTCCCTTTGTTCTTACAAGGATTACTCTGACACGGCTCAATACCTACAAACACGTGCATTACATCAGAACAATCGTTTACGACGTCTTACACTAAATAATTGTTTACCCAGTAAGAACATATGTGAGCATGCTCACAAACAAACTGGCATCCAAGAAATCACACGACACACGCGACATCAAATAATGTAAAAAAAGACAGAAGGAAAAAGAGCCGAGCATGTCACTAGTTTTGACATTCAATCACCTAAGTTATAATATAAACTACATAATGCGTAGCAGTAAGTGACAATAATAACATCCTTGCACAGCCAGTATGTTTTCGTGCCCTGAACGTGTTACTGTGCAATTTAATTTCATCACTTTAACACAAATGACTGTCATGTTTTCTTGCATTTACATACCAAAAATAAATATCATGCTGCTGTTGTACCCACATTTCAATAACAGTAGGATGAGCAATATGTGTTACACAACAAGTATTTACAAATTACCCCTTTTGTTTGTTGGGATTTGTAAAATGTTGCCATCAGTGCGGCGATACACAGTTTGATCACACGCATATACACATACAACACAAACACACATTCACACACACCCGTACACACAGACACGAAATCAAACTTATAAAATACCGTCTTGTTGGTTTAGTTAGTAGACGACACACGAAATGTTTTCAAATACAACCGGCGTACACACTTTCACACCGACGTCCGGTGTACCCAGCTGAGCATGCGCAGTTGTACGAATTCCCGGACTTACTGCACACCCCATTGTTCTCACAAGGATTACTGTGACACGGTTCAATATCTAAGACGAACAAGTGCATTATATCAGTTCAGTCATTTACGAAGTTTTATAACAAGAAATTGCATACCCAGAAAGAACACGTGTGAGCATGCTTTCAAACAAACTGACATGCTCAAAATACACACGACGCAAAATAGCTTAATAAAAGAAAGAACGAAAACAACCGACCATGTTTTTACATTTGATTCCCCATCACCAATGCGATAGTATAAAATAAATAACACAATAGCAGCCAGTCCTACTGATAACCTCCTGAAACTGCCAGAATGTGTACGTACCCTGAATGTGTTATTGCGAGGTGCAATTTCCACGCATTTACCCACATCAATGCAATTTTCATGCGTTTTGCATCATTAAATTAAAAAACATCATACTGCTGTTGTATTTGATTTACCCATAGCATTAGGGGAACAATACATGTTACGGGACAAGTATTTACCATTTTCTCTTTACCTTTTGCTGTGGCAGATAGTCCGTTGCCCTTAATGCCGTAGCACAGTTTACTAATACACCCACATAAAAATACATACACACACGCACACACAACTACATTCATACAGAAAACAAACCATCTGAACATGCTGCACGTCCCTTTGTCCTCATAAGGATAACTCTGACACTATCAGTATCTAAGAACAAAATCATCGTCATCATCATCATCATAATGGTGATGCCTTCTGCGTCAGTATCCTTGAAGATTGAACTCAGTGGCGCGACAAAACCATGGGACTACGCAATGTTGCAATGTTGTAACAATACGCGAGTCGTCGACGGATGGAGGAAGGTGCTAGGAATCTAAGGAGGATAGGCAGCTTTAAAGAGATATATTTTTAGACGCCGGAGGAATGAAACTATGTGTTTCCTTTTAATATAATACTGGCAGGAAGTTGGTGCGCCAGCAGAGAAAGCTCTGGTTCCAACCTATGGTTTCACCACAGGTAAAGTGGGTCATTACTGATTGATCGTAGCTGTCTGGAATGTCATGCTGGGGCGAGCAGAGAATTCAGATGTGCTTGTTGTGTTGACGAGAGGGCTTGATAGGTTACTGCATAAATCCGGAAAATAATAGTGAACAGGCATCCAATGTAATGATTTCAGTAGCAGCACTGAGCGAGAAAAACGAGGAGAACGCGTAACTACCCTTGCCAAACAATTGTGAGCACGTGGGAGTATTGCTATATCCTTGTTTGCAGAATTGCAATGGAGGGGATTACAGTAGTCAAGGCTTATTAGAGCTGTTGCCCAGGAAAGTGAGATATACCGGCGAATATAGCGATGATCGCGGATATGGTAAAAATAGCAGCGACATGTATTCGATATATGTTGTTTGAAATTGAAGTTTTCATCAAACGTTACTCCCAGTTTTAACAATGAGGCGGCTGGTGTGACACTCTGACTCAAACCTTGTGTCGGTACCAGTGATGAGAAATTCGGTCGTATTATCTGCATTGAGCTTTAATTTGCTGTTTTTCGTCTAAAGGAACACGTCTTGTAAATAATTCC
Source organism: Ridgeia piscesae (assembly GCA_025642075.2). NCBI lineage: Eukaryota > Metazoa > Annelida > Polychaeta > Sabellida > Siboglinidae > Ridgeia > Ridgeia piscesae. The sequence continues at coordinate 38,600 of JAODUO010001845.1, forward strand.
TAAGCTGATTTCAGGAGCGACAGGAATCAGTTGTGGCCAAAGAAATGTAGATGTGTTTGTTATCTACATAAAGGTGATGATCCAAGTTGTGATTTTGGTAAGAAAGTTAGTGGCGTTATATAGAGATTGAAAAGCAATGACCGGAAAACAGAACCATGTGGGACACCACATGAGGTGGGCAACATATATGAGAAACAGATTCCTATCTTAATGGCTTGTCGTCTATCAGTCAGATATGAAGTAAAAAACAACCATGCCAGATATGTCGTACCAAGTTGATAAACGTCTAATGAGAATATCTTGGTGTCAAATACGGCATATAGTAGGGTCAGTGCGGTAACTTTGCCATTACAATGGTAAGGCTAATGTTATTATGTACTTTTAAAAGAGCTGTTTCTGTGGAATAACATTGTTTACATGCAGTTTATATCACATTGTATACACCATTTAAATAGATATGAGACCTGGGACGGTTTGCTCACAAACAAATTACATTCCAAAAATGCATACGAAATCAAATAGTCGAGCATGTGACATGTTAATACGCAATCATGTGTGCAATAATATATAGTATAAAATATTCATAGCACAAGTGAGACTAATATTTTCCTTGCATTCCAGAATGCTTACTTCCCCTGGTTTTGATACTGAGACTTTTGAAATGTCCCCACCTTTACAACAAATTAATAACTGTAATTACACAACAAGTATTTAACATGTACTCTTATATTTGTGATTTATATAGTGTTGCCCGCCGTGCCCCCATACACAGCTTAATAACACGCATACACACGTGCTCATATACAAAGACAAACACATAACATAGTGTTTTGTTTGTTAGTAAATAAAACTGGCGTACACACTTTCACACTGAAGTCCGTTGTAACCAGCTGAACATGCGCAGTTGTACGAGTTCCCGGACTTACTGCACGTCCCGTTGTTCTCACAAGGATTACTCTGACACGTTTCCCTATCTAAGAACAACACGTGCATTATACCAGAGCAGTCATTTACGACGTTTTACGTTAAGCAATTGTATACCGAGAAAGAAGATATGTGAACATGTTCTCAAACAAACTGGCAACCAAACCCACATACAAAGCAAAACATTTTGTAACAAAAGAAAAAACGAAAAACGATTTAATGCGTTTTACCTCATTAAATAAATACAGCATGATGCTGTCGCATTCATTGTTTCAATATCAGTAGGAAGAACGACATCATTTATTGGATAAGTATTTACAAATTTCTCTTTTTTGTGACTTATACAACGTTGCCCTTAATGCCGTGATACAGTTTAAAACACTCCCATACACACACACACACACACACACACCCACCATCACACACACACCCACACACCTCACACACACACACACACACACACACACACACACACACACACACACATATATATATATATATATATATATATTTATATATATATATATATATATACATACATACATACATACATACATACATACATACATACATACACACACACATGCATACATACATACATACATACATACATACATACATACATACATACATACATGCATGCATGCATGCATGCATGCATGCATGCATGCATGCATACATACATACATACATACATACATACATACATACATACATACATACATACATACATACATACATACATACATACATACATACATACATACATACATACATACATACATACATACATACATACATACATACATACATACATACATACATACATACATACATACATACATACATACATACATACATACATACATACATACATACATACATACATACATACATACATACATACATACATACATACATACATACATACACAAACTCATAAAATATTGTCTTGCTTATTTAGTTAATAGAAGACCCACGAACTGTTTTCAAATAACATCTGCGTACATACTTGCACACTGAAGTCCGGTGTAACCAGCTGAACATACGCAGTTGTACGATTTCCTGGATTTAGTGCACGTCCCATTATTCTCACATGGATTACTCTGACACGCCACAAAATCTAAGAACAAGTGGATTATATCAGTGCAGTCATGTACGATGTTTTAAAATAAACAATTATATACCCAGAAAGAACACACGTGAGCACGCTCACAAACAAACTGTCATCCATAAAATGCACTCAACATTAAATACTGCAACAAAAGAAACAACAAGTAGCAGCCGTACATGTTTCTACGTTTGATTCCAAATCATATGTGCTATAATATGAAGTGTTTGACACACAGCAGCAGGTGATCGTGATATTCTCCTGAAACTGCCAGAATGTTAACTGTAGCTATGTGTTTACTGAGACAAAACATAATAACTGTGATTTCTTGCTTTTATAACGACAATAAATACGTTATGCTGCTGTCTGCATATTTCAATGAGAGTAGAATGAGCAATATATATTACACAACAAGTACTTACAATTTACTCCTTATCTTTGTTTTATTTTATAGAATGTTGCCTTCCGTCTTGCAACAGACAGTTTAGTAACATTCACACAAAAACACACATAACCACACAAAAACATAAACATACATTTACGCACAAAAAAACTCACAACACCGTACACACAAACACAAACAAATATATAAAATACGGTCATGTTGGGCTATGTAATAGATTACACAGGGAATGTTTTCAAACAACATTTACGTACATACTTTCACAATGAAATCCGGTGTAACCAGCTGAACATGCGCAGTTGTACGAGTTCCCGGACTTACTGCACGTCCCGTTGTTCTCACAAGGATTACTCTGACACGTTTCCCTATCTAAGAACAACACGTGCATTATACCAGAGCAGTCATTTACGACGTTTTACGTTAAGCAATTGTATACCGAGAAAGAAGATATGTGAACATGTTCTCAAACAAACTGGCAACCAAACCCACATACAAAGCAAAACATTTTGTAACAAAAGAAAAAACGAAAAACAATTTAATGCGTTTTACCTCATTAAATAAATACAGCATGATGCTGTCGCATTCATTGTTTCAATATCAGTAGGAAGAACGACATCATTTATTGGATAAGTATTTACAAATTTCTCTTTTTTGTGACTTATACAACGTTGCCCTTAATGCCGTGATACAGTTTAAAACACTCCCATACACAAACACAGCACACACACACACACCCACCATCACACACACACCCACACACCCTCACACACACACACACACACACACACACACACACACACACACACACACACACATATATATATATATATATATATATATATACATATATATATATATACATACATACATACATACATACATACATACATACATACATACATACATACATGCATGCATATATATACATACATACATACATACATACATACATACATACATACATACATACATACATACATACATACATACATACATACATACATACATACATACATACATACATACATACATACATACATACATGCATACATACATACATACATACATACATACATACATACATACATACATACATACATACATACATACATACATACATACATACATACATACATACATACACAAACTCATAAAATATTGTCTTGCTTATTTAGTTAATAGAAGACCCACGAACTGTTTTCAAATAACATCTGCGTACATACTTGCACACTGAAGTCCGGTGTAACCAGCTGAACATACGCAGTTGTACGATTTCCTGGATTTAGTGCACGTCCCATTATTCTCACATGGATTACTCTGACACGCCACAAAATCTAAGAACAAGTGGATTATATCAGTGCAGTCATGTACGATGTTTTAAAATAAACAATGATATATCCAGAAAGAACACACATGAGCACGCTCACAAACAAACTGTCATCCATAAAATACACTCATCATTAATTACTGCAACAAAAGAAAGAACAAGTAGCAGCCGTACATGTTTCTACGTTTGATTCCAAATCATATGTGTTATAATATGAAGTGTTTGACACACAGCAGCAGGTGATCCTGATATTCTCCTGAAACTGCCAGAATGTTAACTATAGCTGTGTGTTTACTGAGACAAAACATAATAACTGTGATTTCTTGCTTTTATAACGACAATAAATACGATATGCTGCTGTCTGCATATTTCAATGAGAGTAGAATGAGCAATATATATTACACAACAAGTACTTACAATTTACTTCTTAGCTTTGTTTTATGTTATAGAATGTTGCCTTCCGTCTTGCAACAGACAGTTTAGTAACATTCACACATAAGCACACATAACCACACAAAAACATACATTTACGCACACACAAAAAAACCACAACACCGTACACACAAAGACAAACAAATATATAAAATACAGTCTTGTTGGGCTATGTAATAGATTACACAGGGAATGTTTTCAAACTATATTTACGTACATACTTTCACAATGAAATCCGGTGTAAGCAGCTGAACATGCGCAGTTGTAGGAGTTCCCGGACTTACTGCATGTCCCGTTGCTCTCACAAGGATTACTTTGACACACTTCAATATCTAAGAACAATTATACCAGTGCAGTAATTTCCGACGTTTTATGATAAGCAATTATGTATCCAGATATAAAATAGGTGATTATGCTCTAAAATCAAATAACATGCTCAAAATACACAGACGAAAATTAGTGAAACAAAAGAAACAATGAAAAACAACCTGCTCAATATGCTCATGAAAAGTACACAACCCATAGCAGTCCGTAATCGACATATTCTCCTGAAACTCCCATAATGTTTAATTACCCTGAATGTGTTATTGAGACTTATGCAATTACCACGGATATACTCCAATCACAGCAATTTCGATGCGTTTTACATAATTAAATCAATACATCATGCTGCTGTTGTACTTAATTTTGCAATAACATTGAATAAGAACTATGCCTATTAAAGGACACGTATTCAACAGTTTCTCTTTGACGTGATGTGATTTATAGAGTGTTGCTTAGTTAATAGAAATCAAACGAACTGTGTTCAAATAAAATTAACGTACATACTTTCACACTGACGTCCGGTGTGACCAGCTGAACATGTGCAGTTGTACGAGTTCCCGGACATACTGCACGTCCCTTTATTCCCACAAGGATTACTCTGACACGGCTCAAAATCTAAGAACCAGTGTATTACATCAGTGCAGACATTTACGAGGTTTTGCAAAATACGATTATAAACCCATGAACATATGTGAGCATGTTCACCAAATAAACTGGCATACATAAATGCCTTCGACATCAAACAGCCGAATATACCTTTACTTTTGATTCCCTATCACCTATGCTATACATTAAAGTACATAACACATACCAGCTAGTAATTCATATATGTTCCTGAAACTTCCAGAACGTCTACTTGCTATGAGTATATTATTGATACATGTACAATTTACATGCATATATCAATGTAATATTTAATGCGTTCTACATAATTAAATCAATACGGCATGCTCCTTTTAAACATACTTTTTCAAAACCTAAAGGAAGAATCATAAGTGTCATAGGACAAGTATTTACAATTTTTTCTTTAGCTTGTGGTTCAAATAAAACAGGGTTTCGTACTTCCACACTGAATTCCGGTGTAACCTACTGCACATGCGCAGTTGTACGATTTCCCGTACGTACTGCAGGTCCCTTTGTTCTCACAAGGATTACACTGACACGGCTCAAAACCTAAGAACAGGTTAATTATATCGGGTCAGTCATTTACGACGTTTTACAATAAACAGTTATAAAACCCAGTCAGAATTAACGTGAGTATGTTCACAAAACACAGGCATCCAACATATGCACTCGACATCAAATTGTGTAACAAATGAAAAAACAAAAAAACAGCCGGGCATATATTTACTTTTGATTCCCAATCAACGATACTATGCTATCAAGTACACGGCACCCGGTGATCCTGGTATTCTCCTGATTGCCATAAGGGTTAATTGCTCTGAGTAAGTTACTGAGACTTGTGCAGTTTCCACGCATTCATTCATATCAGTACATTTTTCATGCGTTTTACGTCTTTAAATCAATACAACGTGTTTCTATTGAAATCAAGTTTTCAATAATAGCAGGAATAACTATACATGTTTTACATCAAGAATTTACAATGTTGTGACTTACAGATGTTTCCCCTACATGCCATGAAACACAGATTAGAAGCAAACCCACACATAAACACATATACACACAAATACATAAAAACAAAGACACCAAAATATATATTGTCCTGTTGATTTAGTTAATTGAAGAAAAACGAACTGTTTTCAAATAAAACAGGCGTTCATACTTTCACAATGAAGTCCGGTGTAACCAGCTGAACATGCGCAGTTGTACGATTTCATGGATTTACTGCACGTCCCTTTATTCTCACAAGGATTACTCTGACACGGCTCAAAATCTAAGAACAGGTGCATTACATCAGTGCAGACATTTACGAGGTTTTACAAAATACGATTATAAACCCAGTATGAACATATGTGAGCATGTTCAACAAATAAACTGGCATACATAAATGCATTCGACATCAAACAGCCGAATATACCTTTACTTTTGATTCCCTATCACCTATGATATACTTTAAAGTACATAACACATACTAGCTAGTAATTCTGATATATTCCAGAAATTTCCACAACTTTTACTTGCTAGGAGTATGTTGTTGATACATTTACAATTTATCAATGTAATTTTTAATGCTTTCTACATAAATAAATAAATACGGCATGCTGCTTTTAAACATACTTTTTCAAAACCTAAAGGAAGAATCATAAATGTCATAGGACAAGTTTTTGTAATTTTCTCTTTAGCTTGTTGTTCAAATAAAACAGGGTTTCATACTTCCACACTGTATTCCGGTGTAACCTACTGCACATGCGCAGTTGTACGATTTCCCGGACGTACTGCACGTCCCTTTGTTCTCACAAGGATTACACTGACACGGCTCAAAACCTAAGGACAGGTTAATTATATCGGGTCAGTCATTTACGACGTTTTACAATAAACAGATATAAAACCCAGTCAGAACTAACGTGAGTATGTTCACAAAACACAGGCATCCAAAATATGCACTCGACATCAAATTGTGTAACAAATGAAAAAAAAAGCCGGGCATATATTTACTTTTGATTCCCAATCAACGATGCTATGCTATCAAGTACACGGCACCCGGTGATCCTGATATTCTCCTGATTCCCATAAGGTTTAATTGCTCTGAGTAAGTTACTGAGACTTGTGCAGTTTCCACGCATTCATTCATATCAGTATATTTTTCATGCGTTTTACATCATTAAATCAATACAACGTGTTTCTATTGAAATCAAGTTTTCAATAATAGCAGGAATAACTATACATGTTTTACATCAAGAATTTACAATGTTGTGACTTACAGATGTTTCCCCTACATGCCATGAAATACAGTTCAGAAGCAAACCCACACATAAACACATATTCACACAAATACATAAAGACAGAAAAACAAAGACACCAAAATATATATTGTCCTGTTGATTTAGTTATTTGAAGAAAAACGAACTGTTTTCAAATAAAACAGACGTTCATACTTTCACAATGAAGTCCGGTGTAACCAGCTGAACATGCGCAGTTGTACGATTTCATGGATTTACTGCACGTCCCTTTATTCTCACAAGGATTACTCTGACACGGCTCAAAATCTAAGAACAGGTGCATTACATCAGTGCAGACATTTACGAGGTTTTACAAAATACGATTATAAACCCAGTATGAACATATGTGAGCATGTTCAACAAATAAACTGGCATACAAAATGCATTCGACATCAAACAGCCGAATAAACCTTTACTTTTGATTTCCTATCACCTGTGCTATATTTTAAAGTACATAACACATACTAGCTAGTAATTCTGATATATTCCAGAAATTTCCACAACTTTTACTTGCTAGGAGTATGTTATTGATACATGTACAATTTACCAATGTAATTTTTAATGCTTTCTACATAATTAAATAAATACGGCATGCTGCTTTTAAACATACTTTTTCATAAACTAAAGGAAGAATCATAAATGTCATAGGACAAGTATTTACAATTTTCTCTTTAGCTTGTGGTTCAAATAAAACAGGGTTTCGTACTTCCACACTGAATTCCGGTGTAACCTACTGCACATGCGCAGTTGTACGATTTCCCGGACGTACTGCACGTCCCTTTGTTCTCACAAGGATTACACTGACACGGCTCAAAACCTAAGGACAGGTTAATTATATCGGGTCAGTCATTTACGACGTTTTACAATAAACAGATATAAAACCCAGTCAGAACTAACGTGAGTATGTTCACAAAACACAGGCATCCAAAATATGCACTCGACATCAAATTGTGTAACAAATGAAAAAGCAAAAAAAACAGCCGGACATATATTTATTTTTGATTCCTAATCACCGATGCTATGCTATCGAGTACACGGCACTCGGTGATCCTGATATTCTCCTGAAACTGCCATAAGGTTAAATTGCTCTGTGTATGTTACTGAGACTTGTGCAGTTTCCACGTATTCATTCATATCAGTATATTTTCCATGCGTTTTACATCATTAAATCAATATAACGTGCTTCTATTGAAATCAAGTTTTCAATAATTGCAGGAAGAACTGTACATGTTGTAGATCACGAATTTACAATGTTGTGACTTACAGATGTTTCCCCTACATGCCATGAAACACAGTTTAGAAGCAAACCCTCACATAAACAAATATACACATAAATACATAAAGACAGAAAAACAAAGACACCAAAATATATATTGTCCTGTTGATTTAGTTAATTGAAGATTAACGATCTGTATTCAAATAAAAGAGGCGTTCATACTTTCACAATGAAGTCCGGTGTAACCAGCTGAACATGCGCAGTTGTACGAGTTCCCGGACTTACTGCACGTCCCTTTATTCTCACAAGGATTACTCTGACACGGTAGAAAATCTAAGAACAGGAGAGTTATATCAATGCAGTCATTTACGACGACAATAACGAGTTATAAACCCAGTCAGCACTAATGTAAGCATGCACACACAAAAGCTGGCATAAAAATGCACTCGACTCAAATTGTGTAACAAATGAAAGCAACTATAAAAACAGCCGGGCATATTTTTACTTTTGATTCCAATACATCTATGTTGTGCTATCAAGTCCATAACACCCAGCACTCTGTGACCCTGATATTCTCCGGAAATTGCCGTGAGGTGTACTTGCTCGGTGTATGTTATTGAGAATTGTGCAATTTCCACGCATTCATTGAAATCAATATAGTTTTCATTATTCTTACAAGGATTACTCTGACACTGCTCAAAATCTAAACATTTTGTCACAAATGAAAAAAGAACAGTCGGGCTTATATTTTCTTTGGTTTCCCAATCACCTATGTTATGCTACCAAGTACATAACACACAGAACCCGGTGATACTGATGTTCTCCTGAGTCTGCTGCCATATGGTATACTTTCTCTGAGTATGTTATGGAGACTTATGTACTTTCAACGCATTCATTCATATCAATGTATTGTTCATGTACGTTTTACATCACTAAATCAATACAACGTGTATATATTGAACTCTGGTTTTCAATAGTAATAATAGGAGAAACAATATGTGTTGTAGAGCAAGTATTTACAATGTTGTGACTTACAGGACGTGTCCTCCTGGATGCCATGAAACACAGTTTAGAAGCACTCACACAACACAAACACACACACACACACACACACACACACACACACACACACACACACACACTACATACATACATACATACATACATACATACAATCACACAAATATACATACAGACAGAAAAACAAAGACATCGACATATTTACTATATTGCTAATTTAGTTAATAGAAGACAGAACTGTTTTCAAATAAAACAGGCGTTCATACTTTCACACTGAAGTCCGGTGTGACCAGCTGAACATGCGCAGTTGTACGAGTTCCCGGACTTACTGCACGTCCCTTTATTCTCACAAGGATTACTCTGACACGGCTCAAAATCTGGTGAATTATATAAATGCAGTCATTTACAACGTGTTCCAATAAACAATTATAACCCAGTAAGTAGTCGCGTGAGCATGTTCACACAATCATATAATGTAACAAATAAATGAACGACAACAGTCGTGCATATGCTACCTTTGATTCACAATCACCTCTGCTATCCTATTGAGTACATAAAACATACCAGCCATCTGCTCTGAATATGTTATTGGTATTTGTGCAATGTCCACGCATTCATTCAAATCAATATATGTTTCATGCATTTTACACCATTAAATCAATACAACGTGCTTCGGTTGAACTCAATTTTGCAATAACAATATGAAGAACTGTATGCTTTAAATCAAGTATTTTACAATGTTCTCTTTATCGTGTTGTGACTTACAAAACGTTCCCCTGTATGCCACGAAACGCAGTTTAGAAGTACCCATATATACAAACACAGATACACACAAATACAGACAAGAAAAAGACATCAAAATTGTGTCCTGTTGATTTCGTTAATAGAAGACAAACGACATGTTTTCAAATAAAACAGGCGTTCATACTTTCACACTGAATTCCGGTGTAACCTACTGCACATGCGCAGTTGTACGAATTCCCAGTCTTACTGCACGTCCCTTTATTCTCACAAGGATTACTCTGACACGGCGCAAAATCTAAGAAAGAGTCAATTATATCAGTGCAATAATGTATGGCGCTTTACAATAAAAACAATCACAACCCAACAAGAACAACCGTGAGCATGTTTATAAACTGGCATCCAAACAATGCTCTCGACGTCTAATATTGCAACAAATGAAAGAACGATAATACTCTAACATAACCTTTGGTACCTATTCACCTATGCTACGCTATAAAGCACATAACATACAGCAGCCAGAGATCCTGACATTCTCCTCAAACTGCCAGAATGCTTACTTGCTCTGAATATGTTATAATAAGAACAATAATTGTAAAACTTCTATAATGCATATATCCTTAAACATTCAAGCGTAGAGGCGCAACAAATAACATCATTTAGCTATTTACTAACAAATATATGATGAAAAACTAATTTCAAAAACAGTTTGGTTTTTAGTTTTTTTACGAAAGCTGTTTATAGTTTCAGAAGATGTAATCGCAATAGGGAGTTGATTCCAAATTGTTTGCACAGCCACAGATAATGCACGTTTGCCAATGTTCAGAATAATTTTAGGAATTTGTTTTTCTTGTAAACGGATGATCTACGGGTCCCAGAGATACCCGAGAAATGTAGTAGCTTAATTAAGTATGTTGGTTGTTGAGTAGAAAGTGTACGTTATATAACAGTAGCCAATTCCTATTTAGTTTGGTATGCAACTGGAAGACAATGTAACTGCTTGAGTAGCCGTAGTGGTGGTGAGAAATCGGGAACCTTAAGTACCACACGTGCCAAACAATTATGTGCACGTCTGAGTTTAGATAAGTCTTTTTGGTAATGTTATTTAGGAGTGAGTTACAATAGTCCAGTCGACAACTAATCACAGCAAATGATACTGCTATAGCAGACGATAAAGAGAAATGACGTCGGATTTGACGGAAGTCACGTATGTGATAGAAGCATGATTTGCATACTTGTGAAATGTGCTGATAGAAGCTGGAATTAATGTCAAAAAACACCTCAATTCCGAACGATATCTGATGGTGATGTAACGTTACCAAGTATTTTAATTGGAAAGTAGCCGACAATCTTGTTTCGCTGTTGGTTTGTTCAAATAATATCTAGATTAGCTTTATCAGCATTAAGCTTCAATTTACATGCTACCGTGCACGACAAGAAGTCAGTAAGGCAGTCATTTACAGTTGACATAAATGTATATCCATGTGTGAAAGTGACATATAAACCTATGTGTCATTGGCGTATAAGTGATGATTTATATTATGCTTAGTAATGTATCGACTAAGCGATGTAGTATATTAGCTAATGAACACGACCAAGGACAGAACATTGCGAAATTCCAAATGGAATATAGTTGGGGTACGCGCGTGAACCAGATATGTTATGTATATGTAACAAATAAAAGAACGGCAGTAGCCGAGTATATCTTAACATTTGATTCCCAATAACCTATACTATAAACTACATAACACATATCATCCAGTGATCCCGACATTCTCCTGAAACTAATATAACGTTTACTTACTCTAAGTATGACGTGTGCGATTTCCACGCATTTATTCAAATCAATGTGTTTTACAAAATTAAATCAATACAACATGCCGCTACTAAACCCAATTGATCAAACCCAATAGCAAGCAGCATATATGTTGTAGGACACGTATTTGCTATTTTCTCATTAAACTGTTGTGACTTATAGAACGTTCCCCTCCATGCCCTGAAACACACCCACAGAGAAACACACACACGCACACCACACCACACACACACACACACACACACACACACACACACACACACACACACACACACACACACACACACACAGTAAAAAAACACACACACACACACACACACACACACACACACACACACACACACACACACACACACACACACACACACACACACACACACACACACACACACACACAAATACACAGATACAAAACAAATAAAATATTGTCTTTTTGGTATAGTTAACAGAAAACAAACGAGCTTTTTTCAAATAAACCTAACGTCCTTACTTTCACACTGAAGTCCGGTATAACCAGCTGAACATGCGCAATTGTACGAATTCCCAGTCTTACTGCACGTCCCTTTATTCTCACAAGGATTACTCTGACACGGCGCAAAATCTAAGAAAGAGTCAATTATATCAGTGCAATAATGTATGGCGCTTTACAATAAAAACAATCACAACCCAGCAAGAACAACCGTGAGCATGTTTATCAACTGGCGTCCAAACAATACTCTCGACGTCTAATATTGCAACAAATGAAAGAACGATAATACTCTAACATAACCTTTGATACCTATTCACCTATGCTACGCTATAAAGCACATAACATACAGCAGCCAGAGATCCTGACATTCTCCTCAAACTGCCAGAATGCTTACTTGCTCTGAATATGTTATAATAAGAACAATAATTGTAAAACTTCTATAATGCATATATCCTTAAAAATTCAAGCGTAGAGGCGCAACAAATAACATCATTTAGATATTTACTAACAAATATATGGTGAAAAACCAATTTCAAAAACATTTTGGTTTTTAGTTTCTTTACGAAAGGTGTTTTTAGTTTCAGAAGATGTAATCGCAATAGGGAGTTGATTCAAAATTGTTGGCACAGCCACATATAATGCACGTTTGCCAATGTTCAGAATAATTTTAGGAATTTGTTTTTCTTGTAAACGGATGATCTACGGGTCCCAGAGATACCCGAGAAATGTAGTAGCTTAATTAAGTATGTTGGATGTTGAGTAGAAAGTGTACGTTATATCACAGTAGCCAATTCATATTTAGTTTGGTATGCAATTGGAAGACAATGTAACTGCTTGAGTAGCGGTAGTGGTGGTGACAAATGGGGGACCTTAAGTACCACACGTGCAATTATGTGCACGTCTGAGTTTAGATAAGTCTTTTTGATAATGTTATTTAGGAGTGAGTTACAATAGTCCAGTCGACAACTAATCACAGGAAATTATACCGTTATAGCAGACGATAAAGAGAAATGACGTCGGATTTGACGGAAGTCACGTATGTGATAGAAACATGATTTGCATACTTGTGAAATGTGCTGATAAAAGCTGGAATTACTGTCAAAAACACCTGAATTCCGAAAGGTATCTGATGGTGATGTAACGTTACCAAGTATTTTAATTGGAAAGTAGCCGACAATCTTGTTTCGTTGTTGGTTTGTTCAAATAATATCTAGATTA
>JAODUO010001845.1:55000-62500 GCA_025642075.2 Ridgeia piscesae
TTACCTCCATTTTCATATGTCACCTGTCAACACAGTTCTTATATAGTGCAGTATCCAATCTTCAAACATGGGGTCAAATACATTTATATTTGAAAGTATTTAAATACTTGTTAAGTATCTGTAATTGATGTTTAGGAATAAAAAGTATTTGGATCCCTCAAGAATATTTGTATTTAAATAAATTTCAATGTATTTGACCCAATGTCTGCTTAACATTGTCCTTGTCAAAGTGCTTTACACTTTACTCACTGGCAGACCTACTTAATTAAACACCATCTCATGACTGTGGGAAGCATCCAGCCAAGCTGTAATTAATTAATCAAGACGGTTTGTGAACACATATCCACCATTGTCTATAATCAGTTACTTGTTTACACAGCTGAGTGAATTGGAGCAATGATGGGTGAACAGACTTGCCCAAGGTTCGACACAGCACCACATGGTTTCGTTCTCGTAGTTGAGAGTCTGAAGCCGAGTCCAAAGCTTTAAACCACTGCGCCACTATGCATAGTTGATATATTTATTTAGGCCTTATTTTATTTCAGGTGTCCAAGTCGGCCAAATACACAGAGTTTTACCTGGTGGATCCATGGCAGGCTTGTTCGAAGGGTACAGAGAGTCATGCCGGTGTATACCAGCCATAAGATGGAACTTCTGTGCTCTCAGCGGAGAACAAGATATGGGAAAACACTCAGCACTTGTTGACTGCTGCCCTTACAAATTATCAGTTGATTTGTAAAGAAGCAGTTGGATTGATTATGAACAAATCAACTGACTCTTGACACCAGCAGATCTTGTTTCATTAGCTTGGGCATATCTGTACCAAGGACTGCAATTCCGACATGGACAGTCATTGTGGGCAGCGGCCAGAGTTCTGACAAAGATGTAATTCACCATTCACTCTTTCTGTCTGCCATGGGCTGGTGGATCTGCAGGTAAACATACACCTGTAGTGTCTTCCGCAGCTCCAATTGCTTGCGTCTTGACCAGAAAACAGCCATGTTGTCAGTGTTCGCTAGGACGTGGCCGGACGTTCTTGCTAGAGCCATGGTTCCATCCCTATAAATAAACAGGACATGCAGTAGTGCTAAATGTTGACTGTTTGAATTTACTATGTTTTTGTATGAAAAAAGATCATTCAAACTGCACCAAATAAGCAGCATATATGTTACAGTGTAATAGTGAACAGTGTCCTTTACTTTGGTGCAGTGTGTTGGAAGTGGCAATATCAACAACCAGGACAGGATTAGGCTAGATACATTTATCAAGAAAGCAAATGGGACTGTAAGGATGTAACGGGTCATGGATAGAGTACAGAAGTTTTCTGGCAGATGACATACACTCACTAAGATCTTAATTTGACAGCTGACAGGAGTGACAGATACTGAGTTGCATGCACTAGAACTGCATTCATATTATTGCACAGTGCTTTCACAGATAGATAGATGGTGATGCTGCTCCAGCTGCTGTCTTCATTGAATAGAGATGTGTGTATGTTTGTGTGGTGATACATATTACATAAACTAAGGTATGATAACTGATTACATGATCACTTAGTGTTTATGCACTAGAGTTGACAGTGCTCAGTCATGCAATTTCCTAATGTTGGCAAACGTGGTATTGAATACATACATACATTGTTTGTGTCATGTTGTATGTTATATTAAGTGCTTTAATTTATATTATCCAATAAACACAAACGTTGGCACCTCAAAATATTAAACGAACAGGAATAGCTATGACAATGTATATTGTTAACTGGCAAAATGTCATATTGAGACATCACGCCAATGTGCATGGTGGATCATCTGATTTACTTGCTAAACTATTGGATTAAATTATTGTTGAATTACATTAGTGATTTGCGCGACACAATGGTTGAGGGTAGAGAATTCCACTCATTGTGGTGGAGAAGAAACTGGTTCCAAATGTTTACCGAGTGTTTACCTGAAGATCTAGTATTGTATTGGATAGAGTGATCTTGTGGGATATCTACAAGTCCACGTTCCATCTAGTATATTATGCTAGTCTGTTAATTTTTCTTCTTGTTTGCTCAGTGTGTCCCCAATATTTCAAGAAACTACCAATAAAGGCAATATTTCAATTTTGCAAAGTGATTTTTTACAGTACATAAGTTATGTCTCATCATAGCTAATTATTTATCCTTTACTGTAAGCCTATAACATGTCCTAGTATCAATGTTGTATGAGTATCTGAACCGATACAGCACACAGAATTTGTAATTTGTTCTCTCACTGAACAAATAACATGATTGAAAACAACATTCGCAATGCTATTTTTAATGTTTGAATAATATGTTTACTGAAAAATATAGCAGTCATGTTGGCACTTTCAGAGCGGTCAACCTGAAAATAGGAACTGCATGCGTAGCTACGAAACTCGAAAGGCAGTACTTTTGAAAACTTATTTAGCGAGTGATATCAAAGTGCCTATATTATCGTTCATGCGAATTGACTATGACGTCTATGATCTGGCTTGCATTCAGCTGTTGTTGTTTTTTTGGTCATGTAGCTTTACCTTATTTTTATGCCTCTGTTCATGCAAACGTGATATATACCATTGAAAGTAGGATAAAATAAAACTAATAATAATGAATAACAACATCGGACGGCCTAACTTGCTTGGACCTAGTTAGCGGCTCCATGATCCCATGTACATACCTTCTAGAACGTTAACTGTGGTGGACGTTTATGACCAATATCAATAATATTATGTACATAAGTCATCACGACAGACATCGCAATGTGTCTAATGGTACAAGATTTAAATAATTTAGATACAGAAGACTTAATCATATTTACTAACCTTCTTGCGCGCTCTGATGACTTGGCTACGGCGACGGAAGGATTCGACCGGTAACCCGTTTCGACGACTATCGTTGGTGATTAAATATCGCGCAAATATCGTTTGCACAGCTCCATACTTCAAAACTCGACGTCGCCGACGTTTCTGCGGATCTTGACCCAGTATATACGGTGAGAAACATCCTATTCGAAGCAACGTTCTTCGAACGGATGTCCTTCTTCGAAGTTCGCGTATCTTACAACATTGTGTTTACAACGGCGATAGCATTGACGCACGTAATCGGACACGTGACTTTAAGGCCGGTTCTGCGTGCTGAGTGGTCAGACCACGGTCAGACAACAGGAAGAGGCGCATCATGGACGCCTCTATGAAGCCGATGATTTCAGTAAAATTACCCACTTTGGAATTATTTTACTAATAAACCACTGACGTTAAAAATATGATTACCGTTCAGAATGGTTGCTTTGTATTAGCTCTTTCACGTGCATAGCACGTAATATTTCCCTTTTGGTTCCCTTTAAGAAATGAAAATCTACACTAGTAACATATCCTGTACTGTTTAATGTATTCAAATATTCGCACTAGAAGCAAGTTACAGGAATTTAAAGAGGGCCCCTATTAGAAATTATTATCTCTTTCACGTGCATAACACGTAATATTTCCCTTTTGGTTCCCTTTAAGAAATGAAAATCTACACTAGTTACATATCCTGTACTGTTTACTGTATTCAAATATTCCCACTAGAAGCAAAGTTACAGGAATTTAAAGAGGGCCCCTATCAGAAATTACTTAAGGAGAAAAACTAGTTTTAAAATCGAGATTCATTCTTCACATGAAAACCACACATTATGGTGCATAACTCAGTAACTGTTGCAGTTACGTTATACATTTCTGTGAGGGAAATGTAGCTGTGTTCGTTACCTTTACTGTACTGTAAACATTATCCAATTCTGGTGGGTACTTTTAACAAGACACACGTCACACTTGATTGCAGGAGAAAAACGAGTTTTAAAGTCAAGATTCATTCTTCACACGAACACCACACTTTATGCTGCATAACACAATAACTGTTGCAGTTACCTTATAACATTCTGTGAGGGAAATGTAGCTGTATTTGTTACCTTTACTGTCCTGAAAACATTAACCTATTATGATGGATACTTTTAAAGTTACTTTAAATTAAACAGAACACACGTCAAACTTGATTGCAGGAGAAAATGTCAAATTCATTTTTTACTGCTGTATGTCCAGTGTTATTACCACGAAATAAATGTAGATGTATATCTTAGCTTTGGAATACTAAATTATCCAAATATGTTTGTTATTTAAGGACACAGTTACAGTAGTTTAAAGAGGGTATAGGTCAAAACATCATAGGTGTTTGTTAGCAGAAATGTACATTAATAATAAACACGCAAGAGGTAGCAAAGTCTTCCACGAATTCCCACAAGTCAGAATTGCACTCATCGTTGCCAATTGGTCGTATGATGAAGTAATCATTCACAAGGTCACTGATGATGTCGGCGCTGGCAATATCCTGCATATTCATCAACGCCAGTGCGTTCAGACAACGAGCGATTTTGTTCGGCTACTTGGTGAACGTATAAATAAGTATGTTAGCAAAAACATCGTAGTAAAATCTCAAAATGGACTGACACAAAAACACCTTTACGACGCCTTTACGGGTAAATACGCCTAGCGACTTCCGACTGGTTTTCCTAGGCCGCCACACACACACACACACACAACACAACATAACTATATATGTATTATATGTATATATATATATATATATATATATATATATATATATATATATATATATATATATATATATATATATATATATATATATATATATATATATATATATATATATATCATATATATTATATATATTTTTTTTATACATAGATATATATATATAATATATATATACATAAATATATATATTATATATATATATATATATATATATATATATATATATATATATATATATATATATATATATATATATATATTAAAGCCCTGCGCGGGCTGAAAATCTGAGCCCGCACCCCCGCCCTCGCAAATTACAATTCAGCCCGCAGCCCGCCGTGCCCCGCATATTGGTCATCTCCTGGCCTGCAGTCCGCCCCGCCCCGCAGAAACTTGACCCGCAGTCAGCCCGCACCGCAACTTTTGCCACATCATAGCCCGCAGCCCGCGGGGGCCCGCGGGCTGCGGGCCGAAACCCGCCCCGCGCAGGGCCTTAATACTCATACTCATACTCACACCCAGACACTATCACAAAAGCTCACATACACAAACACGCATTCCCACACTACAAAACACTTGTCACACAGACACTCAAACGAACATACTCACGTACCTACACACATATGTACATAACGTCATACACACACATACAAACATGCATACGTACACAAATACAAACTCTCAGAATGTTGCCTTGTTGGTTTATTTAATAGAAGACACACTAACTGTTTTCAAAATGAATCTGGGGTACACACTTTCACATTGACGTCCTGTGTAACGAGCTGAACATACGCAGTTGTACGAATTCCCGGAGTTATTGCAAGTCCCACTGTGCGCACAAGGATTACTTTGACATGCGTTAACATCTATGAAATACAGGCACATTGTATTAGTGCAGAAAACACAAACACAAACAAACACACGCACGCTCGCACGCACGCTCGCACGCACGCACACACACACACACACACACACACACACACACACACACACACACACACACACGAACTATTTTCAAATGAAACTAGGGAACACACTTTCACACTGAGGTCCACGTCTTTTATTTTTTAATTCTCACAGGGATTACTGTGACGCGGTTCAATATCTAAGAACAACAGGTTTATTACGTTAGAGTAGTAATCTACGACGTTTTATGATAAGCAACTGTATATCCAGCACGAACATAAAAGAAAGAACGCAAAATAGCGGGGCATGTCTTTACTGTTGACTCCCATTCACCTGTTCGATAAAATGAAGTGCAATAGACAGCAGCATGTGACATTGACATACTCGTGCGTGCGTGTGTGTCTGCCTGCGTACGTCTGTGTATATGAACATGTGTGTATGTGAATATTAATTCGTACCTGTACATGTTAAACCAGCGTATCCAACCCTACAAACACATCGATAACCAGGTAATCCTTTCTGTGTAATTGTGCAATTTCCTTTGTTTGCACAGGGATTGCTTTCACATAAATCGTCAGCTACAAATGCAGAAAGAAGTAAAACCACTGGAGAACAACTACATGTAAAATGTATATATTATATATATATGTATATATGTATATATGTATATATGTATATAATAAGTATATATGTATATATGTATATATGTATATATGTATATATGTATATATGTATATATGTATATATGTATATAGTATATATGTATATATATGTATATATATATATATATATATATATATATATATATATATATGTATATATATATACATGTATATATATATATATATATATATATATATAATATGTGTGGTATAGATGTGTCGTACTATAGACTATGTGTGGTTACAAATTGTGTAAAACGCCACATTTTATTACCAGATCACCTCACGGTAATCCGATTTACATTCAGCAAAGGTATGGGTGGAGAACACTGTACACAAGAAACAGTGTACGTGCTGGCTTTATGGTGCTGATTACCGTCAGGTTATCTGGAAGTAACGTTTGTCCTTTTACACACTTTGTAACTGTTGTCCTTTTACAGTTGCATCAAACAAAATTCGGCCACACATAGGCACACAGTTAACTTTCTCTCCAGTAGGATATCTAAATGAGAAATTATATTACAGAATAGTTATGTAGACAATAGGAACTATCGCATATCCCCTTTGTAAAATGACTAGTCACACAAGAGCATACTAGGAAAGACAGCTGGGTTTTATCACTTTTGTTTCACCGCCTGCAAAGCCAGACCTGTTTTTTTCCAGAAGAGATTTCAAACGTCCATCTCCTCTTTAGACAAGTACGCTGCACGTTCTATGTTGTATGTATATGCAGATTATAAGTTTAAACGTGTGTGAGCCTTATCGTATAGCGTATCAATCATACATATTATATATATATATATATATATATATATATATATATATATATGTATATATATATATATATATATATATATATATATATATATATATATATACTATAATATACTATAAATTATATATGTGTGTGCGTGTGTGTGTGTATGTGTGTGTGTGTGCGTGCCTGCGTGCGTGCGTGTGTGTATGTGTTTAGGCATCAAATGTAAGTAACAGTTCGTGTATTAGCTAGAATGTTGCAAAATCTAACCATTTACACTAATATTCGCTGGATAGGCGTAGATTCGCTATAATACTAGAGACCAATGTATTCGGGTTGGACTCCCGTATGCATGGAATTCTACTTTATGGAAACCTTTACCATTTAATATTGATTTGTCTTTGCATTAACAAAACGATTGCAAATTGTTAAACAAATAATTATTGCAAACAACTGATGCATTATTCCTAGATATGTTGATTTATGTCTTACCATGTGAATGGTCTAGTTTATTGTGTGTCCTTTGGATGTATTATGCGATAAAAGGATATTCGAAACTTCATAGGGCGGAAGTCGCGTGCACACATC
>JAODUO010001845.1:70000-75000 GCA_025642075.2 Ridgeia piscesae
CTGACAGGCGATATCATTACTGATCCATACGAACAAATTCAGAGACAGGCACCGTGCTGACCTTTTCGCAAAATACATACTGCATATACAGAGCATTTGAGCGAGAGGAGATTGCAGATATACAGAAAGAACGCGACTTTAAAATCACTTTCGTATAATTGATATTCAGACTACATCAACACATCAGCGTCATAATGCTTAAACATCAGCTAGGATAAACCATTCGTATGCTGTACTCTTTGTTTAACTGAGCTATAGCCTAATACGCGCTTAAGTCAGAATGCTTGCACTGATCGTAACTTGACTAGCTAGTCTAACGGCTAGGCATCTAAGGCCTGAGATAACTTTTAACAGGTCCCATTTCATGTTACGATCCTTGCACTGCTCACGGGCGATAGGCAAATGTTCATTACAACTCTCAATCACTGGACATAGTAGCTGTGGATAGGATACCGACACCGTTTTATAGCCGTCGAAGGAAGAAAAAGAAGCAAACGTGGAAGATTAACATAAATTCCTATTTTTATGCATAGTTTCATTTATTAGTTCGTTTGTTAGGTTGCTCGTTCGTTCGTTCGTTCGTTCGTTCGTTCGTTCGTTCGTTCGTTCGTTCGTTCGTTCGTTCGTTCGTTCGTTCGTTCGTTCGTTCGTTCGTTCGTTCGTTCGTTCGTTCGTTCGTTCGTTCGTTCGTTCGTTCGTTCGTTCGTTCGTTCGTTCGTTCGTTCGTTCGTTCGTTCGTTCGTTCGTTCGTTCGTTCGTTCGTTCGTTCGTTCGTTCGTTCGTTCGTTCGTTCGTTCGTTCGTTCATTCATTCATTCGTTTCATTCCACCATTATATGATCTTTTGTTTGTGTTTTGCCATTTGATGGCGATATCATTGGTATCATAGTAAGGTAGAACACAGAGCATGGACTATCCATTAACTCGCAGATCAGGAAATGCTGCATGGTCAGCTAGAGTCACAGTTTCGCAGGTCGTTGGAATAACTTCATTTTAGCACATTGGCTCTCGACCGACGACCAATCATTGTTCGGTGTTGGTGTAACGCTTTCCGTGTGATCCAAGCATTATCCGCACCAGAAAGTGTGTGTTGCTAGATGCAATTGTTCACGACAGACGGTCAAGTCGATCTTACCATATCTTCACGCGTAGTGCTGGTGGAGTGTTGTCGATGCGTTTCGTTAATGGTTTGACACTTTTTAGAGACATTAGAAGGTAAGTAACTCGGTTCATTCCATGAAGAAGGTGTTTTGTGTCAGTGAATTCCTGTGTAACTTCAATTGACTTACTCCCATTCTGCCGGTGTCTGGCCGGGCGATTCCGCCGAGTACTTACAGGCTCTTGGTAACTCTTGTTGCCCGTAATCAGTCGATAATTGTTATTCGGTGTCGGACTCACTTTCTTCGCGAAGGCTAAACGTTCCCATATATGTAGACATAGTATCAACTGAAAGGTGTAGTCAAATACCAGTACTGCCAATCATGATACAAGTGCAAAACTACCATGTTGAGATGCGTTTATATTTTTATGAAATTGTTTACATGTGTCTATTATGTTTACCAACCTACATGAGTGCATGCGTGCATGTGAGCGTCTGTCAATGTTAGTTCGCAACACGTCCCTACCTGTACATGTTAAACCGATATATCCAGTCCTACAAGCACAGCGATAACCTGGTAAACCCGTCCGTGTAATTGTGCACGTTCCTTTGTTCGCACAAGGATTGCTTTCACAGAATCATCAGCTACAAATGTTTATGTGTGTTTGTATATATATATATATATATATATATATATATATATATATATATATATATGTGTGTGTGTCATTAAAACAACGAAAAACACACAAACACACAAATAATAATATATATATATATATATATATATATATATATATATATATATATATATATAAAACATATATATTTATGTATATACATAATATTTATGTATATATATATATATCTATATATATATATATATATATATATACATTATACATTATACATTATATATATGTATATATATATATATATATATATATATATATATATATATATAATATACATATATACATATATATATATATATATATATATATATATATATATATATATATATTATGTATTATATATATATATATATATATATATATATATATATATATATATATATATATATAATAACTTAAATGCTGCAATATTCGATGTATTAGTTGCTACTATATGAAATCAAATAAGCACTGACATTATTTTTCGTGGGCAACTATTGCCAAAATGTGTTTTGTCTGACACTCGAGATCTTGCAGTGTTTTGGCTAGGAATCAAGTTAGTTGCAATATATCCGTGCAGTTAAATTATGTATCGCCGACCTATTACTAACTATTTGACTGCATTCATTCTTTTAAATGCATGCATCCCAAAATATGTATTTGGTTACCTTTATCGGCGTTTTTCATATACCACAATATAATATAACATATAACGCAATATCTATTGAAGTAACTAAAAAATCAAAAAGAGAACGGGTAAATTAGAACCTATAACATTTTGCCAGAATCTCAGTTGTTCCGTTTTATATATGCTTTAACTATTGCCCTCACCTTTAACTCCATAAGCGTACACCTCGCATAAGTCAAGTTTTCGAGCCTCTGGAACGGTGCTCGTTATCTTCATATAGTTTCCTTTTGTACCAGGAACGCATTTGGTTTTCGTTAAACTTTGGATGGATATTTGTTGCGTCCGTGGACCGCACAATTCTACGTGTCCGTGACGCGCGAATACTGTAATATTGATGTTGCTCATAACGTCACCTGTACGAATAAATTCATTACTTTACTACGTTTTCGACAATACGACGATTTTTGCTACTTCGTGCCATTTAGTTATTATACAGTTCGCAACGATACTAATTAGTTCTGAATGTATGTATTCATATTTCGTAGCTATTCTGCAAAGGTGCTAGGAGCTATACGTAGGCATTTCCTACAATTACTATATGTCATGAGTGGTACCATATCAGCTGGTCTCATGTCTATATTGACGTATTCCATGTGAGAATGTATATTATTTTGTTAGTAGGACACTAGCTGCAAAATGTAAAGATGTTCAATTATTTCCACACATGCGCACGCACACACGCAAGCACGCATATGTATATATATATATATATATATATATATATATATATATATATATATATATATATATATATATATATATACCTGTATATATAATATATACATATGAAAGATGGCCAAACTAATGACGTTTATTGATTATAAAATTGTTAAAAAGAAAGAGAAATGTGGGCTCTACTCCCAAAGGCCAGGCTTATGACTGAGCCTCATACACGTCACCTGTCCCTCAGGTAGACAGAACCCACATTTCAACATACAACGTATAGTAGCATTACTGCTGTGGTTATAAAACCAAGGTACATGTAATATTATCATGGTGGTTATATAAACCTTTACCATTACCACCAGTAAGTATTATAATGTACTAATCAATCACACTGTTCATTCATACCAACTCTAATCTACACTAACCAGATAGTATATTTTACATCTAATTATTTAGCCTACGCCTATAAGTGGGGCAATTACGCCACTGGTCACCGAGCCACATGTGACCGCCCCACAAAGACACAGTTGCCAGGCAAAAACTGTCGAGACAGCAAACAGTGACACCAGCACTACAATGCCTGGCAACGGAGACCTAACTAAGCACGAATGGAGAAAACTGAACCCAACAGGGCAACATGCCAAAAACTGCCGGAGCAGCAAAACAGTGACTAGTAGCACTACAAGGCATGTAACGAGACAACAGGGAAAACCTTGAGACCTGTCCAAGTAACCAAGTAAACAAAATGACCGGGAAGCAAACAGCGACACACACACCCGAAACGAGGCAGGAAAACATAAAACAGGAAACGTGACAAACGCCCCAAAGCACAAGGCATTACCGACCAACGAGAAATGCCAGATGTGTGTCAAAGCGTTAATTGACAATCCCAAACAGGACCTATATACATGAGGAACCGAACTAGGCGCCAAGGCCAAACTTGCCAGTGTCATAAACGTAATAGGATAGAGGGTTTCATAGCCTTTATTCAAATGCAGCTACATGAGAGAAAACATACAAATACATATGCGATACAGCAACACGCTAGCAAACTCCCACCCGTCACCCGAACACCTGCTGAACAGCCTTCATCATCGCCCCCCGCAAGCTACGATAAAAACGATAATTCCCGACATCGTTAAAATGGACTCCATCGGCGCGGAAAACCTCGTGAACGCTATTCCAAACGCGCTTATGCCTCCAGAAGAAAACACCGTCCGAGTCACGGCAAAAGGCCTCGAGATGACGGTTGATCTCGATGACTCGGGCGGCGCCGTCTTCGTAGCTAAGGCCACGCCAGCGGCTGCGGCGGCAAACCTGACAAACAACCACACGTCTCGTACCTGCCTCGAGCAGCCGGCGCGCGAGACGGAGCACATCCAACGCTACCATGATCGGGGGACTGGCCGCCCGGCCGCAGATGTCATTGCCACCGATATGGAGCACCACGATGTCCGCGCGACGCGCAACAACCCGGGACATGACTGTGGGCGATAGTAAAGTGGCGACTGTCGCACCGCGAATCCCTTCGTAGGCCAACTCACAGGGACGGCCCGCCACCTCAAAATCGCCAAACAGACCGGCCGAAGTCGGGCCTGCCGACCGAATAAAAGCCCCAACCCAGTAAACATAACTATGACCCAAGACTAAAATCTTACACGGAGAAATCGGAACTGACATGTTAAAAGTTAAGGCCAGTGACGATAATTAAAACAAGATGGCGGGTAACAAAGGAAAAACACTCAGCTGGGTAAGTCTTCGAACAGCGTCAACAATCACCTCGTACGCAGCATGACAGCGGCCGGTCCGTACGGGGAAACGAAACCGCGATGGCAACAAAGGCAGATGACGACAAACGTGGAGTGAATCCCAAA
>JAODUO010001845.1:77500-82500 GCA_025642075.2 Ridgeia piscesae
TCAACTTTGAACTTGCCGCTGACCATCTGCAGATTGAATTACGAACAACACGATAGCTGTACTACGACGTTCTTGTTAACTCATTATCAGTTTTCATTGCATAAACATACGCTGTTCGTTGTACAAAAAGACGATTATAAATTAGCTGACAGGCGAGTTCATTGAGATTGGCAAATGTGTTGATCTTTACGCAACAACACATTACATATGTAGAGCATTCAGCGAGAGGAGATCGCGCACATGCAGAAAGAACGCGACATTCAAACCACTTTAGAATAATCGTGTTTCCGGCCAAAATCACACCAAGCCTAATGAGCTAGTTGACACTATTCCAGCTGATGTTCATTCAGTCTAGTTATGCCTGTCACCCCTCGTGGGGCATGGACCGTCAACGACAGCTTTCTTCCCAGCATCCCCTGTCCTGGGCTATTTTCTGAAGATGCTCCCATGTGTAGCCCATCCTGCTGATGTCAGCTTCCAGTTCAAGGCGCCATATGTTAGTGTCTTAATACTCTGGCAGCCACACCCACGAGTGCTGATGACAGTTTTCCCTCGATCACAGTACTGTACGATGAAGTTCGATTGTGTGTGTGCCATCCATTGAAAGGTGAAGTTAATTACCAATATTGCCATTCATGATACTAGTGAAAAGCTACCATGTTGTGACGCTTTCATATTTAGAC
Source organism: Ridgeia piscesae (assembly GCA_025642075.2). Lineage (NCBI taxonomy): Eukaryota > Metazoa > Annelida > Polychaeta > Sabellida > Siboglinidae > Ridgeia > Ridgeia piscesae. The sequence continues at coordinate 78,184 of JAODUO010001845.1, forward strand.
GATATGACTTACAAGTGTATCTATTAGTTTCACAAAACGAAACAAGTGCATGCGTGCATGAGAGCTTGTGTCAATGTTAGTTCGTAACACGTCCCTACCTCTACATGTTAAACCGATATATCCAGTCCTACAAGCACAGCGATAACCAGGTAAACCTTTTTGTGCAATTGTGCATGTTCCTTTGTTCGCACAAGGATTGCTTTCACATTCATCGTCAGCTACAAATTCAAAAACATGCATTTTATACCATTAAAACCACTAGAGAAAATAAAACTCTTAATTAAAGATACTACAAACACACACACACACGACGCACACGCACACGCGCACGCGCACGCGCACGACGCGCGCACGCACGCACGCACGCACCGCGCACGCGCACGCGCACGCGCACGCGCACGCGCACGCATCGCGCTTCACCGCGCCCCGCGCACGCGCACGCCGCACGCCCGCACGCGACGCAGCACGCGCACACGCCGCACCACGCCACGCACACGCACACGCCCACACGCACACGCCCACGCACACGCACACGCACACGCGCACGCGCCACGCACACGCACACGCACCGCACACGCCACGCCACACGCACACGCACACGCACACGCACACGCACACACGCACACGCACACGCACACGCACACGCACACGCACACGCACAGCACCGCACACGTGCACACGCACACGCACCCAACGCCATCACCGCGACGCAGCACGCACACGCGCACCCCACGCAGCGCAGCGCACGCGCACGCCCCGCGCGCCCCGCACGCGCGCACGGGGCACGCGCACGCACCCCCCGACGCGCCGCGCACGCGCACCCTGCGCACGCGCACGCGCACCGCGCACGCGCACGCGCACGCGCCACGCACGCCGCACCGCCGCGCTCGCAGCACGCACGCACGCACTCGCACACGACGCGCCACGCATACGCATCACGCACACGCATACACGCACCGCACACGCACACGCGCACGCACGCCGCATCACGCTCACATACATCACTCATCGCACACTCAACTACATACATACACCAAAACGCACACACTAAAACACGCAAAACAACATACATACTCAAAAACACATAAAACATCACACACACAACACACACATCACTCATCAACATACAACACATCATCACACACTACACCAAAACACATCTACCATACACACACATCCAAAACATCCATACTCATAAAACATACACACATACACACATACATACATACACATACACCATACATACAACATACATACATACATACAAAACATACATACAATACATCATACAAAATAAAATACACACATAAAACATACATCATACATACATACATAAAACATACATACATACATACACACATACATACATACATACATACAAATACATACATACATACATACATACATACATACACACATACATACATACATACATACATACATACATACATACATACATACATACATACATACATACATACATACATACATACATACATACATACATACACAAACACTTGCAAACGCGGCGACTAAATCAGAATCGTTCGCAAGACTGAGACCACAGTGAAGACTGAGTGGCGAAACAAAATTATACGGGCTAAAGTTAAAATTTCATAGAAATCGAATTGAGAGGAAATGACCTTTCAACACACCCATAATGATACAAATAAGAACATGTCCATTTGACAGTCACATGTGTCCAATAGTGAATCTATAAATGTTCTATCCTATGAACGTTTTGGTTGGTTTGGACTCATCAGCTCCTATAACAAAATCAACTTTGAGCAACTCTTGTAATTTCATTTTAGGCAGATCTTTAAAATAAAGTTTTGAACCATTTCTTGAATTAAATACTTCAGTTCAAGGGGTATTTGGGTAAAAGTAAATTCCTTGGCGGAATAAAATGAATACATCCCAAATAAGATCAGAAGCAATTAGGTATTATGTAAGTTGCCCCCACGAATACAAAAAAAGGAATAAATTTAATTTTTTAAAACCCCCCCGTAAACGAAGTGTTGGGGGGGGGGGTATGCTTCAATTATTGCCCTCACCTTTAACTCCGTAAGCGTACACCTCGCATAAGTCAAGTTTTCGAGCCTCTGGAACGGTGCTCGTTATCTTCATATAGTTTCCCTTTATCCCGGGAACGCATTTGGTTCCGGTAAGACTTTGGATAGATATTTGTTGTGTCCGTGGACCGCACAGTTCTTCGTCTCCGTGATGCGCGACTACGGAAATATTGATGTTGGCCAAACTATCACCTGTAAGAAAAAATCCATGCCATTGAGTTATTATATATTTAGCAAAGACATTAATTAGTTCTTAATATATCCGTAACTATTCCCGTAACTATTCTGCAAAAGGTCCTAAGAGCTATACTTAGGCATTTCCTAATAAACATTAGTGCCTATCTATCGGGTGAAAACACTTCCAATGTTCAATCAAATTTAATGCGGATATATTATGCATCTGACACTTCCTTAAATGCGTAATAATGTGGTAGTGTTTTCAACATTTAATTACAGGTGAAGCCAATGAGACAATCCACAGAGAAAACGTTGATAATTGTCTATATACTGTTATAATTTTAATTGTTGGAACTATATATTTTGTCATACATTTAATATTGTTGGATTGCTATAGTGAACGATATTACTAAAACACGTATTTCTACATAAGCATTATGTATCATAGAAACTCTTACCTTTTCATGTTTTATCCCCATATTAAAAACAATAATAAATCATCGTCATGCTGGCGGTCGGGATGCGACAAAGACTGCTTCCATCACTTGACTATTGCTCTCCATTATTCTCTCTGCTGTGACAGTGATATCCATGAATCAGTTTTTATATCTCTCTGCTTCAGGTTTCTCTTGATGGTATTCTTGAACCGGAGACGAGGGCGCCCTTCTCTTTCTGTGACCAGGACACAGTTGAGAGTAAAGAATCTGCTTTTATAGCCTATCTGGTTATATCCTCATGAGGTGTCCAGTCCATCGGATATGCTTTCTGATCAGAAGATCTTCCATAGATGGCAGCCCTGTCCGTTCGAGTATTTTTTTAGTATAAAGTATTATTGTATTTTATCCTTGTTTGTCACTTTGTCCATCCAGGTTATCCTCATGATCGAACGCAGATTATCAAGAAGGCATGCAGCTGTTTCACCTGTCGTCTGTACACTGTCCAGGCCTCGGCTCCATATAGGAGGGTGGACAGCACGATTGCACGGTATATATTGCCTTTGACCCGCGTGGACACATTGTGGTTGTTCCAGAGTCTCTGGCGCAGTCGGCCGAAAAATGCACTAGCATTGACCATCCTCCTCTGTATTTCATCGTCAATGCGTCCATTACTTGCTTCAGTGCTTCCGAGGTAGGTGAATTCCAGAACAGAGTTCAGCTCGTTTCCATCAACCATGATATCCTCCGCTCGGGTTCCTATAGAGTTGGGTTGATACAGCACCTCGGTTTTCTTGATGTTAATCTTCAGCAGATTGTGCAACCAGTGCACTGTCATCTGCGAATAGCAGTTCTCTCATCAGTATCCGAGTAGTCTTGGTCTTCGCTCTGAAGTATGCGACGTTGAATATGTCAGCATTCTGTCTGGACTATATGTAGACGCCATCCCCAATGTATCGGAAAGCCTCGTCGAGCATTGCTGAAGGAAGATGGGAAGAGCGTGGGGCCAGTACACAACCTTGCTTGACCCCATTTGTGACACCGAACGATTCCGAGACTTCCCCTCCAACACTAACATTCGCCATCATTCCGGTATGTAGTGCCTCGATCATTGTTGTGAACTTCTCTGGGCATCCATACTTCCTCAGTAGCTGCCATAGCCCGGTCCTCCCAACTGTATCGAACGCCTTACTGAATTCGACAAATACCATGTACAATGGTCGGTCCTACTCAGTGCACTTTTCTTGTAGCTGTTTAGACAAAATATTATATTCACGGTGCTCCGGTTACCGCTGAAGCCACATTGTGTCTCCGGAACTATCTCTGCTGTTATGTGGGTAGATAGATCTTACCTGCTATGGAAAGAAGAGAGATTCCTCTATAGTTCCCACAGTCTGTTCAATCACCTTTCTTGTAGATGGTTACAATGCTGGCATCCTTCCATGCTTGTGCATCAGGTCGTATACAACACAGCCAAGACATATCTTGGCAAGCCAGACAGAAAACATCAGGACTGTTTCGACCCCAACGACCAGAAGCTACAGACTCTTATGAGCAGAAGAGACCAAGCCCACCAGAGAGAGTTACAAAGCAGGAGCACTAGGTCCACCACTGCAGCATATAAAGATGCTTGC
>JAODUO010001845.1:87500-150086 GCA_025642075.2 Ridgeia piscesae
CGTCCGTCCGTCCGCCGTCCGCCGCCGCCCGTCCGTCCGTCCGCCCGTCCGTCCGTCCGTCCGTCCGTCCGTCCGTCCGTCCGTCCGTCCGTCCGTCCGTCCGTCCGTCCGTCCGTCCGTCCGTCCGTCCGTCCGTCCGTCCGTCCGTCCGTCCGTCCGTCCGTCCGTCCGTCCGTCCGTCCGTCCGTCCGTCCGTCCGTCCGTCCGTCCGTCCGTCCGATGAATGCACGATGAAGTTCCATTGTGAGTATACTATCCATTGAAAGGTGGAGTTAAATACCAATATTGCCATTCATGATACTAGTGCAAAGCTACCATGTTGTGACGCGTTTATTTTGATAACATGATTTACATGTGTGTCTGTTAGTTTCACCAAACGAAACGAGTGCATGCATGCACGTGAGCGTGTGTCAATGTTAGTTCGTCACACGTCCCTACCTGTACATGTTAAACCGATATAGCCAGTCCTACAAGCACAGCGATAACCAGGTGAACCTGTTTGTATAACTGTGCATGTTCCTTTGTTCGCACAAGGACTGCTTTCACATACATCGTCAGCTACAAATTCAAAAACATGCAGTATATACCATTAAAACTATTGGTGGAAAACACAACTATATACTATGTATATATATATATATATATATATATATATATATATTTAGTATATATATAATATATATATATATATATATATATATTATATATTTAGAGGTGTGTGTCCACCTCACCTCATTTCTTATATATATATATTTTGTATATATATATATATATATATATATATATATATATATATACGTATATAGTTGTATATATTTGTATATATATATATATAAATATATACAACTATATACGTATATACGTATATATATATATATATATATATATATATATATATATATATACAAGAAAGAACGGTGAGGTGCCCCACCTCGCTCATCATATAGCAGGGGAAACACTGCATTATATATAATCACGTTTCAAATGTGTAAGATATTGCACGTATTAGCTGCTAGTGTCTTAAAACAGATATTAAATTTAGTGCGCAACTGCTGCCAAAATAGCAACAACACATATAAGTATTATTAAAGCATATATAGTATAATTGTGCCAAAAACATGCTATGTTCGATCCCGGGCGCTGACGACTTGGGGACAGAGCCAGTGACGTAAACCACTTACGTCACTGGCGCATACACGTTCGAACTACGTCTATCCAATGGTATTTGACATCCATTACGTCGCGTATTAGTATCCAGTACGTCGCGGTTTGCATACGTCAATATCAGAAATTTGCGCGAGGCCTCCGCCAAGCTTTACCTTAAATTAAGTATCTTCGACCTATTATTAACTATTCGTTTGCATTCACTCTTAAATGCGTTTTATATATACCACAATACAATATCGATACCTGTAACGCAATTGGCATAGCCAAAAGGACTGTTCTGTTTTCTGATGAGCTTTAATTACTGTCCTCACCTTTAATCCCATACGCATACACTTCGCATAAATCAAGTTTTCGAGCCTCTGGAGCGGTGCTTGTTATCTTCATATAGTGTCCCTTTATTCCGGGAACGCATATGGTATGCTTAACACCTCGGGTGGATATTTGTTGCGTCGGCGGTCCGCACAGTTCTACCTGCCCGTGATGCGCGAATACTGTAATATTGATGTTGCTCGTACTGTCACCTGTAAGAACAAGTTTATTACGTTACTACTTTTCGACATTCATCCACTACGACGGCTTTTGCTACTTCGTGTTATGTATCCATGTTTTCACAACTATTCTGGAAAATGTCCTAGGACCTATGCTTAGGCATTTCCTATGCCTTCGATATTTCCTGAATGGAATTATACAAACTGTTAATATTGGTGTTTTCCACTTAGTATTGTCCATTTCGTTACTAGGACACCTGGTAGCAAAACATAAAGATGGTAAACTATGTCACTCTTATATATATATATATATATATATATATATATATATATATATATATATATATATATATATATATATATATATATATATATATATATATATATATATATTTAATACACACATACTTATACACACACGCACGAACGCACGCATGCACGCACGCACGCACGGACACACACACACACAAACACACACACACACACACACACACACACACACACTCAACTCATACCCACCAATGCAGAAATGATGGTTCAAAGCTGCCAAATGCACCAAATTTTGATAGGCAGAAATTTCTCAATTGTGAAGTAGTACATATTAGACATAAACCATTAGTCTGTAGTAATTTCGAGTTGAGGTGGAAATGTTGTACTTTTTGACGGTTGATATGAGTTAATTATGGCCTAATGTCATCATTTCCAGAGGGTGTGCCAACTTTTTTCCGGTGGCATTTTTGCAAATCCAAGGTGGCCGCCAACGCTGACCAATATATTTAAAATGGCCATTACTCAGTCAATATGTGTGCTAGATATGTAATGTTGGGCTCTATGCCGTTTTTATGTACCCGGAATCGAATGGAAGGCTTATTTATGTGATTCGACAACTGCGTCACCATTAAAAATCCAAAAATGGCCACCAAAATACCCTATAAAATCATTGAACTCATGCTTTGACCATTAGATGCAATATGTAATAAACTATCGTATTACATACCGGTATGTGAAAGCTTTTCAACTTTAATTTGTTTTAGGTGATTGGATGGTGCGTTAGTCCAGAAATCGGGTGACGGAAGTCAAGCTTCATGGATACTTCAGATGGCAACTGCTTATTTCACGAACTATACGGGTGTCAACAGAATGGTTACAAGGCTCGCATTGAGACTGTCATAAACTGTAGTAAACAACTAAATGATAACTACCATGTACAGCTTGAGACACTATTGGAATCTGAACCAGACAATCCTTGCATTAAGGTCCATAAATCATGTGTATCACGCTACACATCTACTACTAATATCCAGGCACATTTGGTTCATGTCCGAAAACTATCATGTGACAATGATGACAACGAAGAGAATGTAAATTAGTGTAAATGATCGTTTTGACTTTTGTCACTTCTGCCTGAATTTGGCTGCATGTCTTCTCGCGTCAGAGATCCAAAAACACCAAAGGTTCGGCGTAAACGAGCAGTTGGAGATCTGCATGCTGCAGATGCGCGCTGCCATGAGTAGTGTCGAGCCAGCTTCATATCTACACATAATGTCCAACACTGTAGTGGTACAAGCTGAAAATCCACGGAAGATCTAGCATTTAGTAGTGTGTGAAACAAAATGCTACATGATCGTAAAAAAACACGGAGCTCGGTTGCGCTTTTCGCACTGTATGTAGACGAGGGTGGTTCGTGCATGTGCCCCAAAACATTGTTCAGAAAATTGAGTGAATACCACGGCGAAAATGTGTTGATTATGTCATCTCCTGGCTTCGCAAATGTCATGAGATTCAGAAATGAATTGTCGTAGTAAAGAACATTAATGGTGACCTGGTGTATTACGTGGACTGTGACCAATGAGTCCTGTGCCTCGAAAATAAAAAGACACATATACCACATAAACATTGACAAGGAACTTGTGCGTGAATCTGTTGGTGACACTATTGCGTTGCTCTTGTCAAAGACATCATCCAAATTCAACAAAGAGTCGCTGGCAATGATGTTGATAGGGAACATTATAACAGGGACAGTGTGCTCCCAACCAACAGACCTCCAAGTAGCATTAGGGGTACTCATGCGACGGAACAAAATCTTGATCTTTGAGTTGTCCAAATACTCTGTCTGCTGCTCGTACGATGAAGTTTAGCTGTTTCGGTACTCAGCAGCTGTCCATGTCGCTCAGAATTATGACGAAGTCTGATTTGGGGTGTGTGATCGCAACATCGTAAAGCACTGCGTGTGTCCACTGCCTTGCTATGATCATGGCACATGTTCGTCCACCTGGCATTAGCAGTCCTGTTGAGGTGGTTCCCAAGCGGAAATCCATCAAACGACAATCTATGCAAGATCGTTCAAAGCCGGTTAAGTATGATGTGCAGCAAGAGACGTGCAATGGACCCAAGAAGCCCTTGATGCCCCCAGAACAAGCTGTCCACCACGTACCTCCTCAATCGCTATTAGCTTCCCAAGCAACCACTAAACAACGAGTATTGGAGAATGACTTTGCATTCTTGCAGGACATACATACGAAATCGAAGAGTCCTGAATACAACGGCTATAACACTAGACTGTGTCGCCAAGCCGGTATGCTCCCTCAACCACATACTGAAGTCGCCTTCCTACCACTCGTTGACCGACCCCCTGCTCATCCTGAAACCATCAAAACCGCAATCGAGAGGGGCCTGTCACTTGCCGGAGCTGCAAGTGAGAACGTACTGATCTTCACAGCGGACCAGCAGCTCTACAAAGTCACAATAGACATACTGTTCCAAGAGCCCTTGTATTTCAAGTCCATTATCCCTGTGCTCCGGGGCATGCACATGCTTATCAACTTTATTCACGCCACAGCTATCAGTATGGCTGGCAGCGGCATGAAACAGTTTCTAGCCGGAACATTTGGAAGTGTTGATAAAATGCTAAATGAAAAAAAAAACGGAAGTGGCAACTGACTACCATCAGATGGTGAAGTGGGCCCTCAGCTTTGCCCTCACTGGAGAAGTATCACAGCATGTTGTGGCTATGAGCAACAATGAACAAAACACTCTTCGCACTCATCACAAGGAGGAATCTAATCCTACCCAACACGCTCGACGTCTGTATTAATCCTTTGGATGATGACTCACACCCGGATGGTGCACTGATGAACATTGTTACTGGACAAATTGTTCACCATGACGTGACTGCGGATGATGCCGTCAGTCTTGGACAACTGGCAATGAGCAACTTCAAGGCTGGTTGTCCAGGATCTTTCTATGATCCTCTCAGCAAACTAGTTGTCACCATGGATGTGATGAAGAAACACGTGTTAGTCGGCAAGGAACGTGTCTATGACCAGGAACTGATTTATGCACGTGTCATTGGTCTACTTGCAAGTTCACGGGAGATCAACTTTGACGATGTGTTGGCATACGAGTTAGCTGCGTATCCACCATCAATGTTCAACCCAGGCGGTGAAATGAAAATCACGAAGTCAAAATCGACCTTGAAACTGAAACTTCAAGTGGTTATATCGGAGCGTAGCTGCCCAGTCCCGGAGACCGTTATCTATGATGTTTCTGCGCTCCTCTGGGTCCTCACTTACGGCCGTCTGACAAACTCAACGTGTATGTGGATGCCTTTTTGTTGTTTGTTCATCAAGCTCTTCAAAAGTCAAATGTCACTCTCGTGTATGACAGATACTTCCCCGACAGCACCAAGAACTTCACGAGGACGCAGAGAGCTAGATTGAACCGGTGCACAAGCTGACACCGGAGATGCCTGCTCAAGCCAAACCAGTCATTCTCACCAACACGAAGAACAAGATTCAACTGAATGCCATGCTCGTAGAAGGCCTGCTCAACACCGACTACTACACGAAACCAACACAGAAGCATACTCTCACGATTGCTGGTGTCAGTGACGTGCCAGTGGAGATAGTTTGTGGTGTACGGATTGACCGTCATGATGTCTGTTCCACCCACGAGGAGGCTGATATCGTCATAACACAGCATGCCATCGCGTGTTCACTCTCAGGCAAGTGTGTTCGTGTTGTGTGCGATCACACTGACGTGTTTGTGCTCCTTGTGCACTTCTACCATATTATGTGTAGCGGTAGGAACGCTGTTCCAATGATCATGTCATCCTTAGTGAAGGAGCGAGCAGTTATCGACATCGGTGCCACTGCATCAGCACACAGCGACATAGCAGATGATCTTCTGGCAATTCGTGGGTTCTCCGGAGCATATAATGTAGCTTCATTGCATGCCGTGACCGAATGCAGGGTCAAGGCGTGGCCTTCAAATACAGGGAAGAGTGGGCACCATCGGTTATTCTCTGCTCCCTTCCACCGACCAATGACGCGTTCGTCGAAAACATCAACATATGTCACCTGCAAGTCGTAACATGGAAAGCAGCACTTCTCGAATCACCACCGACAATGGATCCAACAGGTCATGGGTGGGAACTCGACCACCAGGGCATCCTGCTACCACGAACAGTACCAACAGGCACATTATCTGCACCTGCAGTTATACTGCATCTGATACACTGCAACTGCAAGACCTCTGGGTGTCTAACTGCAGCTTGCAGCTGCTCCAAGGTAGGATGCACAGTGTTTTGTCTGTGCGAGGGTGGGGAGGCATGTAAGATCCCTCTGACACGATCCCAGTCGGACGAAGAATCCGTTGAACCAGACGAGGACACTGATGAGTAATGTGCACAAATCATGCTCTGGTTACTATTCGTTTGCAACATAAAGGTCAACAAATTTATTTGTTTGAACGAATTGAATTGAAATTTTAATTTGTAGTTGTATTCTTTGCAGTTGTGTATCGAGCAGGTAATGTTGGACGTTTATTGGATTTATATGGTGATGCAGTTGTCAAATCACATAAATAACCCTTCCGTTCGATTCCCTGTGCCTCTAAACCTAGGTATAGAGCCTAACATTAAGACCTTAGCACAAATATTGACCGAGTTATGACCATTAAATGATATCGGCCGGTGATGACGGCCATCTTGGATTTACAAAAATGCAACCGAACGAAATTTTGCACACCCTCCGAAATTTATGAGCTAAGGCCCTTATTGACTCATATCAACCATCAAAAAAGTCTGTACAACATTTCCACCCTCCGGGCCATATTCTCTATATTTCTCCTGACTACATGTCATATGTGCAAGCCTAAACAGTTAAAATGCCAGTAATGTAAAACTAATTATACACCATTGGTAGTGTTGTTAGGACGTATATCTACCCACGCCTTCTACAGCAAAACGACGACAATAAAACACATACCATTTATTATATGCACAGAAACAATTTCAGCGAGACGACGAAAATCCACCCTCCACCACGGATTTATGGTGTATCCCGTTGACGTACAAGTCTGCCGATTTTCGTCAACAGCTTTTTCAGGGTAGACGGGGTTGTTGTCGGTTCTAATTTGCTTGGCTGGTTGTTTCCAAGCCACGTTGGCTAATACAGAAAACCGCTACTGTGTTATTATGAAAGCCCACGCACGCACGCACGCACTCACGCACGTACGCACACACACAGCACGCACGCACGCACATACACACACACACACACACACACACAACACACACACACACACACACACACACACACACACACACACACACACACACACAACACACACACACACACACAAAAGAACACACACACACACACACACACACACACACACACACACACACAACACACACACACACACACACACACACACACACAGACACAGACAAGACACACACACACACACACACACACACACACACACACACACACACACACACACACACACACACACACACACACACACACACACACAACACACACACACACACACACACACACACTCACACAGAGTCGATCGCAACACCGAGATCGCTTCTCAACATTTCTAAAATAGTAATGTACCGTAAATGATACACCGATTACAAAGCCAACGCCTCTAGCGATTGCGCTACCGCGAATCGGTGAAATTACGCTCACCGATTTGAATTTGAAATGTCAAGTGGTACAGCCCTCCTTCTTACAATCAATGTTCTAGTGATATTACGGATTATACATCGTTTCTTTCAAGGACCATATATTAATGTATACTTACTTACGCGTTGTGCACAGTAAGTTCCACCGTGGAATCTATTGTCACATTTACAGCTGAATGCGTTGTCTTTATTAACGCATGTTCCTCCATTCTGGCAAGGATTGCTGGCGCATTTGTTCGCTGAAAGATATGTGACAAATGGCTCTTACAATTTGTTTTTCACATTTGAATACATCAACATTGAACTTGCCGCTGAATACCACCAGATTTAATCAAGAACAACACGATGCTACGACGCCATTATCAGTTGCCATCGGACAAAAATATTCATTGTACAAAAAGGCGCCTAACAAGCAATAAAGTCAGGATGCATGCACTGGTCGTAACGCGACGTTCGTCCAAGTTTGATTTCTGACAAGATAGACTAATGCCGGAGATCACCATTAACAGGTCCATTTCAAGTTACGATCCTTGCACTGCTCACGTTCGATAGACAAAATCTTTACAACTCTAAATCATTTGGCATTACAATGATACTCTTTGGACCAGTAATTGTAGCATGGGACAATAATGTTCAGTCATATATATATATATATATATATATATATACACACCTGCACGACATCCGGTAGTTGGAAAGAGTAGACACACACTCACACAACGGAGGCATAACAACAACATATTGTGAAAGGAGTCTTGCCAGTTATTATAGAGCCGGTTCATAATGCGTACCTTTACGTAAATGTAAACGTATGTCGTCACGAATATGAACAGCGCTTATTTGAACGTTTTGTGACGTCATTGTAGTGCTCGCATGGCGGATTTTCAAGAACAATGCGTTTTACGTAGAGAAGACAGCATTAAATATTTTAGGCCTGATGTTACTTTTACGAGATTTGTATTTTAGTGATTTAGTGGTAATAACATATATTTTTACATACAATAGTAAATTATATTTTAATGCCATATGATTAACAAATATGTTACAATGTTACATTGCTGCAGGTTGTGGTTCACAACAGTTCGGTAAAGTGGGTGATACAAGTACGAGTGTCCTCGTACGAGTCACTCGTACTAGTGCCTCGTACGAGTCACTCGTACGAGTACATGACACACGTAGTCGTGGCGAAACAATCGAGTCGGGAGAGTTGCGCGAGTGACGTCATAAGGTGAAGGCCATCACAGACGCACACGTGCTTGTTTACGGCAATGGCTGACAGTTGAAGCAGCAGCAGTGAAGAAGAACATGCAATTTTGCTCGGTGCATTGGCTGTGCTGCAGCAAATTGATGACGAAGAAAAGAAAAAAGCTGAAGAAACGAAAAAGATGGTGGGTTCGCTGAAGGATTGCGCGGCGCTAGTAGTTCGGCGCATTTCATGCTCTGATGAAGGAAATTAATGCGGAGGACCCCAGAACATTTGCAAACTTTGTCCGGATGGATACACAGCAATGTCAATGTTTTCTTCGCCGTTAATCGTCCACAATTTTCGTTTCAGTTATTTGATTGCTTTAGTATAATGTTTGGCTTGGCTTCAGCTATTATCGTTTATTTTATACGCTTTAGCTAGACCTGTGCAATCTACAGAAAGCAGCAACCATCTGCAGATTACGCAGGTAAGGTGTGCCTATTTATTGACAAATAGCCTGGGCCTGGTGGCCACGCACCTTGCTAAACTTCAGACGTAGTTTAAACACGGGTTCGTTGTCATAGATTACCTAACTACCAAGGTATGTTATACAGAAATAAATGGGGTGAGAACGAAATCTTGTCGGTATACTGGCTGACACTCATGGTGGAGTCAAACGGTCAGAAATGCTGTTAGAACAAATGATTTTTCATGTAGGTGGTGTAGACATTAATTGTAATTAACATGAAATGTTTGATTTAGTATTTGTAACCACTTAAATATTTATATGATATATCAGATATACCACCAGGCCTGTATCAGTAATTTTTCGTAAATGCATTGTTTATTATCCATAAAAATAAACCACTACGTGGTAACAACCAAACCTACTGGAATTTTATGACAACTTCATAACTGTTTACATAATACCTGTTTGCATAACTGGCATAATAGAATTATCATCCGCAATCATATTACAAAATATGGTGTCGAACTTTCAAGTTTCAGAAGTATATCTTACACATATTATGCAGTGTGCATTGATTTGAATATTATTATATATATATATATATATATATATATATTATATATATATATATATATATTAAATAGTCATGTAATAATAAATTAATTAATTAGCTAATAGGTGAAAATTAGTGTGCAACCTTGGCTTGAGAGGAACTTTTCTGTAAAATGTCACAATGTCTATGAAGATGAACACATATTTATATATTACTGAACATTTCTCAGGATAATTCTTTTTCTAATCAAAAGTGTTCATATCCAATAGCAAGATCTTTCTTTTTACCTGTAGAGGCTTTCGTCTGACGTTACACGCCGACTTCTTCAGTAGTAATGACGAATGACGTCATCGTACACGTGGGGTAGCTCGTAATTGCCCTCATCTCTGTTCATTGGTGTCTTTGTCTTTCTGATCCAGACTACAGGAGTCAAGTGGATATCCCATATGTGGAGGGAGTCTCGGAAAGAGTACACCGAGTAATGAAGAAGTACGGAGTTGCGACAGCCGTGCGACCCCACACCACCCTCAGACGCCTGCTGGTACATCCACAAGACAAGGTAGAGTTAGCAGAAGAAGGTGAGCTGGTGTACCAGATACTATGCAAGAACTGTGGTGCCGAGTATATTGGAGAGACAGGGAGACTGCTGAAAACATGACTTGACGAACACAGGAAGGAGGTAGACAACACGAACAATGAGAAATACACAAGGAGCGGCGAAAAGATTAATGTCTAACGTCAACATATCCGCCCTAACAGACCATGCAACGACTGACAATCACATCAAAGGCTGGGAGGGAGCGAAAATCATTGATAAAGAGCCAAACAAAAGAACCCGGCAAGTAAAGGAAGCCATCTGGATCAGAAAGACAAAGACACAAATGAACAGAGACGAGGGTAAATACGAGATACCCCACGTGTACGATGACGTCATTTGTCATTAGTACTGAAGAAGTCGGCGTAAAGCCTCTACAGGTAAGATCTTGTTTTTGGATATGAACAATGAAAACGTTTGATTACATATTTTTATGAATATGGAATTAGTAAAAAACACTAATTATGATTTAAAAAAACATTAATTAAATATATACGTAATATTGATAATGAATCATTTTATTAAATCAATATTTCAAGTAGCTTGCTTTGTATGCACACTGATATAGTAATAAAAGGCCATGATGATAAATATATTTATAATTTATGGAATTTATTAATTTACTGTATGTTAATAAATATGCATGATTGTAGTAATTTAATAGTAATAGTAAAGTATTTAAATAGTTGATATGTAGTCATACAATGTAGTGAGGCGACCACAGTAAACTAAGCCATAATATCCGTGATTTTGAATATATTTATATAATCTATGCAATATGTAAAGTACTAGTTATGATAATAAATATACAATAATTAGCTATGTAATAGTAATAGTGATTTAATAAAACAACATTTGATCAATAGTCTTATTACATAGACAAGCACAGTAACAAAAGGCTACAACGTCCATGATTATGAAGATATTGAATATTATGTTTGTTATGTTTACTTGAACTAATGTTTACAAATTGCTTACAGACAGTATTCCGTTGCTGAATCCAACATGTTTTGTGCCGAATGCAAAACTGCTTTCTGCGTTACCCTTCACAGGAGTCAAGTTCATGAAGAAGCTGCTTAAAATTATGTATTTTTTAATAGTCACAGTTGATTGTCACATATATCAATATGTGTATACTGCAAAATGTATGCAACAATTCAGTGTGTTGTAGAGAAAAGATCATCAATGTAAATATGGACACTGTATCATTATGTTCGGTGTAATTATGTTCATTGTGTCATATTCAGCAGATGACTTATTATATAAGCAGGTGACACATCGACTCTGTAGGTTCTGTACCTTCACTTTTAACTGGCAAACATAGTTCTGTAGGATGCATTTAAGTTACTCAGCAATAAAATAACGTTGTATTCTTCAATATGATATCTATAAGGCTGGCTAATTCAGTGAGACCTCATAAGATCATAACATTGTAACCACAATATATACAGACTAGTCATTTAATAGAACTCTGCCAAGTGCTGGAAACAACAAGAACTAGAAATACTGTAGTGTTACTAGTGTACATATGTCATGTTCACAGGAACTGTACTGTCAGACAGTACAAATATGTTCCTCTGTCATATCCAGCCAGATGAAGCTTATGATTAGTCAGACATGTAACGTTCATTTTCAGGTGATATATTTCTTAAATAACGATGACATTTCGTGTCATAACTACAATAATTCCACTAGCACACATATTAAAAGCATTTTTATGCTCCTGTTTCATTCATAGTCTGATTCAATAAGCATATGCACGCATAAAATATGAGTGCAGACTACACACACATACGAACACACACTACAGATGACAGAGTTGGTCATTTGGCTTTGGGTTTGACATATACAGTCACTGGTCTATGCCACCGACATATACATGACACATAAATTATATATTTTAATTATGACAAAATAACATAATAATACGTTGAACATTTTGTTAAGATATGTTGTCATTAATGGAAGAAGAGAAGACGTAGTTTTTAAATACAGCAATTTTGAGTTTTATATCGCGTTCGATTCTCAATAGTATATCGAAGTATCATAATACTACAAGTCTATTCTCTCTCTCTCTCTCTCTCTCTCTCTCTCTCTCTCTCTCTCTCTCTCTCTCTCTCTCTCTCTCTCTCTCTCTCTCTCTCTCTCTCTCTCTCTCTCTCTCTCTCTCTCTCCTCTCTCTCTCCGTCTCTCTCTGCTCTCTCTCTCTCTCTCTCGCTCTCTCTCTCTCTCTCTCTCTCTCTCTCTCTCTCTCTCTCCTCTCTCTCTCTCTCTCCTCTTCTCTCCTCCCTCCTCTCTCCCTCCTCCCTCCCTCCTCCCTCCCTCCTCCTCTCCCTCCCTCCCTCTCTCACTCCCTCTCTGTCTCCCTCCCTCCCCCTCTCTCCCTCCCTTCCCCCCTCTCTCTATAGGTACACCTCAAATCTGGTTTCATCAATGTTAAATGTTTCTGGTTGTCGTTGCCTTCGACAAACATGGCTTCTAACTTTCCTCTTCCACTATCCGCCAGGTGGCGGTTACATAGCTAAACTTTCAAAACACCGTTAGAGGGCGCGCACAACAAAGTATCGGTATCTAACTTTCAAATGCATCACACACAATACTTACATTGAAACTGCTTTAGTATGTCGCACTGCACAGGCTATATGTTTATATTTTGCAGTTTAGGCCCTCACCTCGAAAGAAACCATACAAACGGCCACTTACACTCATTAAATATCTCATAACATAGCATCTGCTACATCTATAGGCCTACAGTACTATCGTACAAATTGAATAGGGCCTATTTGTCGCGTGATAAAACTAAATAAAAAATTAGAGTATTGTATCGATCACAATTAACAGGAAATACAGCCGTGCCTGCAAGTAAATGTGTTTATCACTCCACAAGAGTGCATGCATGTGTAGTAAAGGTGTAGTAAATATCATGTTAAATTTGGTCAGTGGTCCTAGGTGCGGGCCTAAGTTGCAAACATATCCATGTTAATATTTACTAAAAACCACATTGGCGCGTTGCTTCACACATCTTATTTGCGTTTAAAAATAATATAATGTTCTTATGGATTAAATTAATTACAAAACCGTATTGAATAAGTACCAACGTTTTGTTAATTAAATGTCAGCGTGGAAGCTGTACCGATACCTTGATTCATGAAGTACTGACTTACTGCTGATTTTTCTTTGGTGCAAACTGCAAATTATAATAAAGTAACGCAGACACTCTGTGGAGCTGTGTGTGAATGGTTAATAAATGCTCAGTCATGTATACATACCTGCCCGACATCCGATAGTTGAAAAGAGAAGTAGGATATATACTGCCATACAACGCAGGCAATTCGAGAACATTGTGTCAGAGGAGTATTGCAAGTTATTATAGAGACGTATGCATTATCTCAACTACGGTTAATACCGCATACGCTGACGTAGATTTAAACATAGTCGTGACTTTTTCATTGAACGTGTCATGACGCAATAGTAGTGTCCGCGAGGAAGATTTTAAGAGCAGTACATTTTTTAATATGCGTACTTCGAATCAGGGATATTCAAAATATATGCCCAGCGTTAAGAATTTTTTTTTAGTATATTGAGCGTGTTCGTTTCTAGATAAAGAGTTACATAGAGGAATGTTTGTGGTTAGAAAGTTCATAGTGGGTAATCGAAAGAGTCGCGGCTGTCTTTCAGCACTACATTGACGAAAACAAACTGCTTGACCCGTTCCAGAGCGCACAATTTTCGTCCGCACCATAGCACTGAAACAGCACGCATGGGTATTCACGTTGATATCATGCAGGAACTTGGCCGTAGAAAGAGACTTATACGGTACTCGTCCTCTCCTCCAATATCTTACTACTGCTTTTTATAATGTGTACCATGCTATACTACTCAAACAAATAAAATCCAACGACATTCGTGTGTCAGCGCTGGCGTTGATAGCATCTTACTTGTCGGACAGAATAATGGCTATAAAGATTGACGATGCCATTCCTCACCGACAACAACTGAATTGTGGTATACCTCAGGGGTCGGTTCTTCGTCTCTCACTGTTCACAATTTACTGCATGTCAATCACTGCATATTCGCTAGACACCATTGGAAATACCACATATATGATGGTCTGTGTGTGTGTGTGTGTGCGTGCGTGCGTGCGTGCGTGCGTGCTTGCTTGCTTGCGTGCGTGCGTGCGTGCGTGCGTGCGTGCGTGCGTGCGTGCGTGCGTGCGTGCGTGCGTGCGTGCGTGCGTGCGTGCGTGCGTGCGTGCGTGCGTGCGTGCGTGCGTGCGTGCGTGTGCGTCGTGCGTGCGTGCGTGCGTGCGTGCGTGCGTGCGTGCGTGCCATTCCATGACGAATGCGTTTTTCATCCACAGTCCGCCATGTGGCGCCACTATCACGTTCATGCGTTAAGCTCGCGTCCATAATGGATTTTCGCTATCCATCCACGTACAAATGCCATTCAGGCGTTATTCTGATTTTAGAAAAGGTTTAGGGTTAGTGTTACGGATTAATGTTAGGCTTAGGGTGAGGGCTAGGTTAAAAGTACTTCTATGATAAGATAGACGTCATGCATTTGGTAAGATATGTTTCACCCTATTTGTTGCAAAAATGGCTCGATATATTTTCGAGCTGACTATATTAATGTGTTCTTTCCATGTTAAGTGTTTATCTATATATATTCCTAGGAATTTCACGGATTTATCTTTGTTATACTTGCCAATCTGGTTAACTTCATTGTTTATTTTAACACCACCTTTTATTTCATAGTTACTATTTTTAGGACCAAAGACACAATATTGAGTCTTTTTAACATTCAAACACAGCTTGTTTGCACACAACCAATTGTATATATTTTTTATTCGTGGTTTTGGGTTAGGGTTAAATTATCAATATCACAATCTGAATGATAAATTGTTGTATCATCAGCAAAAGACAAAAAGTTAAGAGAGGTCGAATTTGATATATCATTAATAATAGATTAGAAAAAGCACAGGTCCAAATATGGATTATTGTGGTACTCCGTGAGTTAATGTTATCAGTTCGTGATTTGCACTCATTTATTTCAATGTACTGTTTACGATTAGAGAGGTAACTGGAGAACCATTTATTACTGATGCCTCTAATTCCACAATGACATGATTTATACAGCAAAACAACATGATTAATAGTGTCAGATGCTTTGGATAAATCAAGAAATACAGCCATTGTCATTTCTTTAGAAATGTTGTCATTTGCATCTGCTATGTCTTTGAGTAAATGCAATATTGGGTGTATAGTGGAATGTTTAGAGCGAAATCCATATCGATGTTTATATAGAATATTATATTTCTCCAACTCATTTACTAATCTATTACACACGATTTTTTCCATTATTTTGGAAAATGCAGGTAAAATACTTATTGGTCTATAATTATTAAATACATTTTTATTTCCTGATTTATATATTGGAATTATTTTAGCAACCTTTAGATTTTCCGGGACAACACCAGTAACAAAGGAAACATTTATTATACGCCTAAGTGGTATGATTATTTCTTCTATAGTCTGCTGGATAAGGTTTGTAAATAAACTGTCAAAATATACAGTGCATTTTGTTTTAGATTTGTTACCACATTTTTAATCTCATTTATATCAGTTATTTCATGAAGAAATTTACAGAAGATCTATCCTTTAAGTGCGAATTAAATGAGTTTGTGTTTTCATCTTGTTTCGGCCCGATTCTGTGGCTGCGCTCTTTTGTAACGTGCAACTATAATTGGCGTGTTGTGCAACAAAAGCATCGCCGGGTCGTTTTATATAATGACTTTGCATGAGCGGTTGTCGAAACAGTCACCTTCCCACGGTCGAACCATACCTGTCGACCCATAATTATCTTATCTTATCTTATCTTATACCAAGATCGACAGACTGACGTGATGTTAAAATTTTGCAAAACATGCATGTTGTTTGGTGTTGAAACCGATCTAAATAGAGGTCGCTCCGACTAAATTACCAGTCAAATTTCGACCTGGTTTGCCGAGGTAGTTGCAACGTTTGCAGTTGCTACGCAATTCAACACGCAATGCCGTAAACGTGGGAGGTCGGTCCGTGTATATACCGTCTTTTCCTTTTTCGGTTTCAAATTTGCAAACGAAAAACGAAAAACGAATTCCTTTTTCGTTTTCAACTTTTGCGAAGGAAAAACGAGTTCCTTTTTCGTTTTTCGTTTTCAAATTAGCGAACGAAAAACAAAAAACCGTTTTTCGTTTTCAAAGGTAAAGTAAGAAAAACGAAAAACGAATTCGTTTTTCGTTTCTGTATTTAGGATGCTTCGGCCACACTGCCACTGCGGCTGTCCGGTAAAAGTTGGTAGTTTCGGCGGGATACTTCGGTCGCCCTATGATAGAGACTATTTATTAGTCATAATAGGCCTCCTAAGTCAAATAGTTTACAAACTAAATTTAAATAACTATTGCGACCAGAGCGACCGAAGTATCCCGCTGAAACTACCAACTTTTACCGGACGCCCGAAGTGACAGGGTGGCCGAAGCATCCTAAATGCAAAAACGAATTCGTTTTTCGTTTTTCTTACTTTACTTTTGAAAACGAAAAACGAAAGAGGAATTCGTTCCTTGTTTTTCGTTCGCAAATTTGAAAACGAAAAACGAAAAAGGAATTCGTTTTTCGTTCGCAAAATTTGAAAACGAAAAACGAAAAAGGAATTCGTTTTTCGTTCGCAAATTTGAAAACGAAAAAGGAAAAGACGGTATATACACGGACCGAGGTCAATAATATTTGATAGTGTGATAGTCATTTGTGTTTCTATGTGTGCTAAATAACAAGCTTTTAAAGTGCGCTAATGCAGAATAGGATGTACGCGGCAAAAAAGTTTAACTTGTCTAGTTAAGTAGTTAGTATTCTTGTTCTATTAATTAAATAGTTGCATGTTCTGATTAGAAATTATACTACAATAAAGTTGCTTGATGAGCTCCAAAGTTATAAGATTTTCTAATAGCGTTAATTGTGCCCCCATCAGCATGGAAAATAAGGGACGGAACCCCCCCCCCTCTATAAAGGACGCGATGTGTATTTTTATTTAGTGGACATTAAGTATTTGAAGGGACGGGAGGCAAACCTATGTTCTCACACGTAACCCTGTAAGATCGGCGAAACGATTTATAATAGCTAGGAGTATGTCAGGGTTTCGAACTCCCGTTTGACTGTGGTTGCCTAGCCCTGTCTTCCTTAATTCCCCAATCACAGAGTTCAGCTTGCGAAAATGTTTAAATGGTTCCAAACAATATCTAGATCTATATGTGGCTTTGACCGCGGAAAACAGGGAGACAGGGAGACAGGGAGACAGGGAGACAGGGAGACAGGGAGACAGGGAGACAGGGAGACAGGGAGACAGGGAGACAGGGAGACAGGGAGACAGGGAGACAGGGAGACAGGGAGACAGGGAGACAGGGAGACAGGGAGACAGGGAGACAGGGAGACAGGGAGACAGGGAGACAGGGAGACAGGGAGACAGGGAGACAGGGAGACAGGGAGACAGGGAGACAGGGAGACAGGGAGACAGGGAGACAGGGAGACAGGGAGACAGGGAGACAGGGAGACAGGGAGACAGGGAGACAGGGAGACAGGGAGACAGGGAGACAGGGAGACAGGGAGACAGGAGACAGGGAGACAGGGAGACAGGGAGACAGGGAGACAGGGAGACAGGGAGACAGGGAGACAGGGAGACAGGAGACAGGAGACAGGGAGACAGGGAGACAGGGAGACAGGGAGACAGGGGGACGGGGACGGGGACGGGGACGGGGACGGGGACGGGGACGAAATAGAAATAGAAATAGAAATAGAAATAGAAATAGAAATAGAAATAGAAATAGAAATAGAAATAGAAATAGAAATAGAAATAGAAATAGAAATAGAAATAGAAATAGAAATAGAAATAGAAATAGAAATAGAAATAGAAATAGAAATAGAAATAGAAATAGAAATAGAAATAGAAATAGAAATAGAAATAGAAATAGAAATAGAAATAGAAATAGAAATAGAAATAGAAATAGAAATAGAAATAGAAATAGAAATAGAAATAGAAATAGAAATAGAAATAGAAATAGAAATAGAAATAGAAATAGAAATAGAGAGAGAGAGAATTCTCATTTAGTTCTTGAACTAATTC
The DNA here is from genome assembly GCA_025642075.2 of Ridgeia piscesae. NCBI lineage: Eukaryota > Metazoa > Annelida > Polychaeta > Sabellida > Siboglinidae > Ridgeia > Ridgeia piscesae. The sequence goes on from JAODUO010001845.1 coordinate 106,090, forward strand.
GATCTGCCCAACCGTCACCCGTTAACAACGTGTCCCAATGTGGGTACGGATCGTCTCGGCACCTGTATCAATAGCGATTCATTTCCACTGCTGCCCCTGTTTGCGATATGCGTAATTTAGAATTCTTGAGAGTCGGCCTTGACATGTCAGGTTGCCAACTACCTTTTGTTTGCGTCACTTATACTGAAAATCGGTCGATGGCTTTGTGTCACAATTGGGTGGTAGCCCTAGGCGCTGTCACGATAATAGCACGTACGTCTTCATATAGTACTGTGGGAAATTAGTACTTTTTTTAAATATTATAATTCTCAGAAGGCGGTGTATACATGTCCAACATCAGGAGTAATCTATACGGTTTGCACGCCACACTTTGACGGGAAAGGGGCGTGACATGAGCGTATGTCCAACACCCGAGTAGTTATGGGTCACTTGCGTATGTTAATCGATGTGCTCGCGACCAACACGGTCATGGGTGAATGCGTATTTTTAATGGCAGCTGCCAAGGATACCTTGACCTGGGAACCTGCCAGACACTATTTGTGTTGCGCTCGTATTGTACTATTTTATCGGACGAGGATCAAAGTTTGGTGATATTCGAGTGTCGTGATGCCAATACAAAGCACAATGGAAATGTCAATGTCACGGACTAACCTATCGCAGTTCATATATCCAACTGTGTTGATCCATGGTATCTGCTAGCATATATGTTTATGCTCTTTTTCTCTTTATTTGGGTTTGAATTTAATATATATATATATATATATATATATATATATATATATATATATATATATATATATATATATATAATACATACATATATATATATATATATATATATATATATATATATATATATATATATATATACAGTGGTGGGATGTAACGAAGTACATTTACTTCGTTACATTACTTAAGTAGTTTATTTTGAAATCTACTTGTAACGAAGTACATTTTTGTGGAATTACTTTTACTTGTAACGAAGTACTTTTTTTATTTACTTTATTACTTTTTTACTTCTAAATGTTGCGTTACTATAGTCTACCACCAATTTTAAAACTACCATCAACCCCTGATTGTGTAGTCGTTGTTTGCTTTGCGCTCGGACCGACATCAATCGTGTTTCACGCTGATCTGTTATATAACTGGCGCTTGGTTTCCGAGACGTCCCAGCGTGTGTTAAGACCCATGAAGTGTCTGTTTGATTAAGGTCAATTAAAGAGTAAATGTGGTGCAAGGCGTTGTTTGTTTTGTGCAGACATCAATGATCAGTCGCGTTTCCCTGCTGCCAGTCCTGGCTTCGGTGCTTCCGTAAGACCATCGTCCATGCCGCGAGTCAAAGGCTTGAAAATTGCAATCGAGATTCATTGACACTTCTTGTTTAGAAATCGGATAAATAGGTTGCATCTCAGTAGAAAAGATCGGTATAATGCTACGCTGAAATGTAATGATGAATTGCGTCGCAAATATTAGGCGTAACACTTTGCCACGCAAAACATGCTACTGATGCATAAACTTATGAATTCATCAACCGTCTATAAAATCGTAGGAGTCGTAGTCATTTTGGCGTGGTAAATGCGAGTTATAAATCGGTATTTTAACGATAACTGAAAGACGAAGGAAGTTGTGCCAATAATGAGCGTATTTATTTTAGTTTTCAATCTTTATGCGCGTTCAGCGACTGAGAGCCAGGTTATTATTCTATATCTCATATTATCGCTCATCTCCATACAATTTTACTTTATTTAGTTCAACATTCAACAGTGTGTAACACTGTTTTCTGAACATCGCATAGGCTGCGCGGTCGACGCGCAGTACCTGCCTGTACCTACGAGGTTTGTGGTGCAGTAGCTGCATTGGTCTTCTTTTAAATACCGTTGCAAGTAGATACAGAATGGAATCGTAGTAAATATGAACGCTAAATCTAATTATCAAGACACCTTAAATTTAGTCATTATCTTAAGCTAACAAAATTATATATATATATATATATATATATATATATATATATCATATAAGTCAAACATCAACATCATAATTGAATTGGTGGCATCAGAAGATCTTATATAAGTTTATATATGTCATCATCATCGTATATAGTATATCGTATATATATATATATATATATATATATATATATATATATATATATATATATATATATATATATATATATTATTGGCACTGACCGAATACTTTTGTACTTTTACTTAAGTAGTTTTGTGGAGCGGTACTTTTACTTAAGTAGTTTTTTTCGGGGGTACTTTTACTTTTACTTAAGTAATTTTTTGGGAGGTTACTTTTACTTTTACTTAGTTACTTTTCTGGAGTACTTGTTACAGCACTGCTCAGGGGGTAATCTTACTTACTTTGAATGTCCATTCATGGTCCAATTTGAAGCTGTCCTCAAAGTCGGTGATGCCTCCATTGTAGACAACTTCTGTCACATGTTCTTTTGTCTGTGGCAGCTTGAAGAGTCGGTATGTGACAGACACAAACTTGGAATCACCTGAAATCAAGAGTGTCACAACACGCTCTTACAATGTCATCACACGTAGCTTGTGGCAGGGTTATGTATTAAAACAATACTATGCTCCCTCTTCAAATAAATGTTTTCTTTTCCAATCATTTCAGAACAAATTTACATCCAACTTGTATTTACCATGAACTGAAGCAAACGTGATGCTTTGTTTTGATGAAAATAATCATCTAAATAGGACAAGGCTATAATCCCTTTGTCAATTACCTCAGGTTTTTCCTTAGTGTGACAGCTGTCAATCACCATAGGTTTCTCCTTAATCAGACAGCTGTCAATCACCCTAGAATCCTCCTCTTTGACAAAGTTGTCAATCACCCCAGGTTTTTCCTCAGTGAGACAGGCGACATGTTTCTTCCCAGTAAGACTGCTGTCAATCACCCATGTTTCTTCTAAGTAAGACTGCTGTTGATCACCCATGTTTCTTCCCAGTAAGACTGCTGTCAATCACCCATGTTTCTTCCCAGTAAGACTGATGTCAATCGCCCATGTTTATTCCCAGTAAGACTGATGTCAATCACCCATGTTTCTTCCCACTAAAATTGCTGTCAATCACCCATGTTTCGTCCCAGTAAGACAGCTGTCAATCACCCATGCTTCTTCCAAGTAAGACTGCTGTCAATCACCCATGTTTCTTCCCAGTAAGACTGATGTCAATCGCCCATGTTTATTCCCAGTGAAACTGCTGTCAATCACCCATGTTTCTTCCCAGTAAGACTGATGTCAATCGCCCATGTTTATTCCCAGTAAGACTGATGTCAATCACCCATGTTTCTTCCCAGTAAGACTGATGTCAATCGCCCATGTTTATTCCCAGTAAGACTTGTGTCAATCACCCATGTTTCTTCCCAGTAAAATTGCTGTCAATCACCTTAGAACACTCACCAAGAACTGCCTCCAGCTCAGCATTCTTCACCGAAATCTTGGATGCGGCAAAGAGACGTGGTCGACTGAACCCGACCTGCTCTGCTATCTTGTACAGATCCTTCCACCAGAGGGACCCAGCAATACACTCACCTGAAAGGAAAAACAATAAACACAATTCAGTATTGCTAGAGCGAAAACTCTGTGTGACTGTTGAACAATTGACATGTCAAGTAGAGTTGTTGGGTGTTTCACAATTTGGTAATAAGCAAACAGTTACATTACCAGTTTACCTGTACAACATGTAAACAATTATCCTTATAGGACTGACGAAAAACAAGTGTTTTTTAACACTAGTGATAATACGTATCTACCCATGTATCGGTAGTAATACAATAAAATCCTTCCAAGACTGCACATACACCCACCCCACAACACTTTGTGTTTCCTGATCTCTTCAGGCAGATCTCTGTCGGCATAGACGTCACCAAAGAAAAATTCTCCTCCTTCCTACAAATATATCGGTCAAAATTATCATAAGTTTCCATGTATAATATACATTTTTCGTTAATTTATCAAATTAAATTATTTTAACCATTGTATAATTACAAGAGATACCAAGGAAACATATCAATGAAAATCCAAAATGAAGCAGTGCTATTTAAAAAAAAATGGAACTACAATTCACGTACAGAAAACGTAATCATCTGGATGCGTATAATATATACTACTAATAAACAAAAAAATTCTGACTGGACAATAACCAAAAATAATGCTCTATGATACGTAGTTTGTTTAGACTAACAAAGAAAACTCCACTACTTATTTTACACAAGCGATCTCATACCTCAGTGTTCAACATTACTAGTGACCATGAGACCACTACAAAGGGAGCAGAGTAGAAAATAAGAAAATCCTAAAATGTGCGAGAAGTCAAGAGCATACCTTGAGGACGCGGCAGGCCTCCGTGAGAACAGCGCGTTTGTCCGGGGACAAGTTCACAACACAATTGGACCTATAAAACAGGAAAAACACTATATATGAATATGTTAACTTTACATCACTGCATGTGTATCTCTTCTGTAACCGTACATTGTTCAGTTTGCTTCCTTGTGCCAGTAATTTCTGATGTAACAATTAGCAAAATGTTTACAAAAACATAACTACAGTTGACTTGAGTTACAGGTGTATTTACTACACAACTGAACCATTTCAGTGGTCTGTCATGCCCCATGGACTCCAGGAAACAAAATATTTTTTAGAATCTTAGCCATCCAGCGGCCACATATTTTTGTTGTGGTAATCAATAATGGTGACACGTGTAACTCGTAATGCTTGCACTTGTATCACATGACTACAGTAATGCTAGTTAGTATCTGTAAAATGTTGCACAGGAACTAATGTAATGGTTTGTATTGCATGTCAATTACTGTGTCATCTCTTGCAATGTTTGACAACACCTTAAAATGTTACACATAACAATAGCTGTATTGTCTGGTTATACACTCATTACGCTGAACCTGTACGCTACATGAAAACATATTTCTTGTGTTTGTTGGTATTTAAAAACTAGACATGAGAATAGATGTAGCAACTCCATTCAAATAATGATTTGTTTTCTCTATAAAATCACCATACAAACAAATAATCTACTGTGCTGATTCTCAAGAACACACACGATCAGGTCAAACTGGTTGTCCTCCAAACCGGCTGCTCCCAAACTCTCGATGTAACCCTTCACAAAGTCAGTGTTGGGTTTGCTGAAGCCGAACTTGTCAGCATGATACTGTTGGTACTTCCGCGCCACCTCCAGCTGTTCATCTGTCATGTCGATGCCTGTCACATGGCCTTCCTCTCCGACCAGTCTACTCAGGACGTAACAGTCCTGGCCTGCTCCGGATCCCAGGTCAAGGATCTTCATCCCTTCCAGACATTCTGGCACTATCAGACCACAGTCATAGTATCTACAAAGATGACAAATCATGGTGTAAAGTCAGAAACAAGATCTAGATGGTTTCTGACAGTAACATGTATCTATCTAACATAGCTATATTCCCAGACGAACAAAAAGATGTTTACAACAGAAAGGTCTTATACAATAAAGAGCTGTGATCTCTGTGCAGTGGTGTACTTTTTATGCTCCAGGGGGCCCTGCTGATACATTAGTGTCAGAATGTCACTTGTAACAATTTAACTTAAAAATTATTTGTTTGAAACGCTGTGATAATTTTATTAAAGTATTTCACAAACAAATCAACCAATGCGCTGACTTCATGATGTGATATTGATGAATTACACAGTTTTGCCAATTACTAATAATCATTATAAGATAATGATTGTTTACTATAAATCAAATGTCAGAATGTATCGGTTAGCTGCATATCATCACTGCACATGTTCAATGGGATGCTTCCAACAGGCAGCAGGCATAGTATACTAGCCTGGGTTTTTTGCAGGTGCAGAAAAGGGAAATTAGTTTGTTGTTGTTGTAAACAACAAAATTTTCTCTGTTTCTCATTAGTGTCAGAACTGCTTGAGTCATCATCAGTGATATCGCTGTCATCCGCTACCGCAGATTCCGGATCACTGTCTTCAGAATTTTCCTTCTGACTGTTGCAGACAGAATGATCTGAAGATGGAGACAGTGAGACTGGGACATCCGAAGTGTCATCCACATTGACTAGACTGCCATGGTCAGTTGAAGAAGGCATGCAGGACTGCGACGACAACTTTGCATACCCATGGTCATGATGAATATTCACTGGAATAACAATATCATATGTATTAATTGCTGCATTGATGAAGTATCGCATTGGTGACATGATCACTGGCTCTGTTTGAGTTTGACACTACAAGTTAAAGGCTTTGCAATGTGACATCCATACTGCCATGAGGGACAATGTCATCTGGTGCACAGGATCCTTTGAAAGGTGTGCTTGGTATTTGTGAATCCTTCATCTGAAAGAATGATACATATGTAAGATGGTATGTATCTTCTGTGATATACATATAAATAACAATGTTTTGTCATCTTTTGTTTTCTCATTGCAGTACCTATGTCATAAAAAACCACAGAATAAATCAACTTATAATTGGCATTTCGGAAAGTGTTCAGGATCTAATTTTGTGTAGATGCATCTGTGGATATTGTAACGTACTATGCACGAGAAATCTAAATTTGATTGAATTATTCCACAGGCCCCATAGGGTCCCCCAGACTATTTTTCCACAATTGTTAAACAAATCTACTTTTGCATGGCTGTTGCATGTGGTGGTGCTACTGTACACAAGAAATCTGTATTTTATTGCATCATTCTAAGGGCCCCAAAACACAAAGTAATACTGGTGATTTGGTTTTTGAGAAGATCCCTTGAAATGACCCCCATATCAGTTTTGTGTATTGGGTATCTGCTTGCTGGCTTGTCTGCTACTGCTAGCCAGGGTCACTAGTCAACTCTGTCTCAATGAGACCAGTGGACAGTGGGCTGAGCAGGGTGTTGTGGTTCAACCAGGGAACATTCCTGCAATAAATAGAACATTACCTTTTCAATGGTGCATTCTGTGCGAATTCCATTATATGACTAACCTTCCTGGCATATTTTAATTAATATGTATGTGTTCTGAGTCATTCAGACATCATTACAAACAAAAAAAACCACTCCTACATAAGCAGCTCACATAAATTACATAGTAAACCAATTATACAAGCCCACTTGCACATATAAGGAAATAAAATGTTTAAGTTAGTTAGGTGCAATCAATGTCCTCCTTGTTCCAATCAGAGACACCTATTTGGCCATAATCAAAGTCATACTTGCATTTTCCAAAAATACAAATGTCGGCTTTATTCTAAATACTAATATTTTGTTTTTAATTTAAGAATATTTTTACATTGGGGTTTATACATAAGTTTCATTTGTGGGTGGGGTTTACCCAACTGAGTCTTTTCCGAGATATATAAGTTTTTTGTATTGCTTTGTATAAGGTTTTCTAAATAAACTTTTTGGCCATTTTCCTAATAAATACTTTTGGGAAGTGATTATGGACACCTCCAGTTATCAAACACTAACTGCACTAACTGAACAATGCTGATGTATGCGGTACTATTGAAAGCAGAATACATGCCTTATTAAAATAAAATTTTCCTACTTTATATTCTTATTTTATAGTCTTATTTCGTTATACACAGTAACACTATTCATTTCCGATTCAATATACTAGTCATGTTGGTCGATAATCATTCTCCAACAGCCATTAGTACCAACAAATTTGAAGATTTATTTAAACACTCAAAGTTAGCAACATTTAAAGCTGACCTCTGTTGCAGTGGTTTGTCTTTTCATCATGCCCTAACATATGACTGTGAACTGGTAAGAAATGCAAGTGCACTAGAGAGATGATGGGGCTTCATCCAGGCAGTGATGTTTGTATTGGGTATGGATAGTCTTTTCACTGTTGCTAGGAAACACACGACACTACTAAGATTGTGATCTTATTGCCTAATTTGCACTACGCTGTTAACTGCAATTAGTAACAGCAATCCTCTGTTGTACTTTGATCATGATGTTTACAACCCTTGCAGGTAACAATGCAGGCTATGGGCCAATGTAAGGTTCTAAATGTTTTTCACTCATGTAACTATTAATTTTAATCATGGGATCAGTGATATTACTACCTGCTGTCACGAGACTATTCTGACCCCCCAACTAAAACAAATGTGTGATTGTTTGTCATTTGCAAAGCAAAACTGCAAATTCTTAAAGGTGAGATCCACATTTGGTACATAATGTTTTGGGGGATAAAAAAAAACGTTGTCGGTTATTTAGAAATTTATTAATCTGTCAATTTTTTAATATCGGACACTAGTGACTTATTATGTATGTCAAAACAATTACTAGTAAAAGATTGATTGTGTATTGTATATTTTGACCATGCATATTCTACAGCAATAACAGCAGAGGCATACATGAAGTTATACAATATTCTACTGCCTAAATTAAAATACTAAATGTGTTCCCAGGTAATATTGCCAATTGACTTGGGTTGTGATGGGCAATGTCATTGGATAGACACATTAACATACTTAATAGTGACACTATGTTAAGTGTGATTGATTCTGTAGCATGTTTTATTGTTGTTATACTCATTATTTCATAGAAAGTTGTGCGATGCACACATGTACAGATGTTACCAGAAACAAATACAATGATACCATACTCATAATGACAATAATATTTTACTAACCTGCATGGCTGCTTCTCGCCATTTCCTACTTGTCGTTCTGGTCTCTGGCTTCGATGATAAAATGCATATAAACAGCTCATCCTCAGCTTGCATAATGTCAAAAAACAGTGTCCTCATGTAATGGCCAAGATTAACTTGTAAGCAAACTAGTGTTCAACAGACAGTATTCATAAGTCAACAGCTATGTCCCCAATTCTCTGCTGTGATGCTAAAACCTTGGGCAATTTTTTTCACTCTACATTGCTCCAGTTCACTCAGCTGTAAAAATGAGTACCTGCATGGCTATAGATAGTGGTGGATATGTGTACGAGTAGCTTTCGCGCATTAATTATAGCATATCGCTGGATGCTTCCCAGAGAAGTTGAGATGGTATATCTGATTGAACAGGTCTGTCGGGGAAATAAAGTGTAAAGCGCTTTCAGCAATCCTGAGGATTGGTTGCTGCGCTAAATAAGATCTTCCCTTTATAAATTAGCAGCTAATAAAACCAGAGTTTTTCTTGAATGATTTAAATCGGTTGATTTATGGGTTAAATCAATTACATTATATACGGTAGTGTTTTATTGAAAGCAGTTAACAGTCTAATTTAAATAATAACATAAATTTGTGTTTTGCTGTTTCTGTTAATTAATTCCAAGTAATGCCTGTAATATGACTGACAGTTCTTGACTGTTGTTGACTAATTAGCGAGTCACTCTAATTTGCATATGACGACGAGTATTGTTTAAAATAAACGTCATACGCGTGCATTGTCGTAGCTGTCATTTCTTTTTATGTCATTATCTTGAAGAAGGTTATTCCACCACCGGCGACTGTCTATGTCAGAAACAAAAAGTTTACTTGTACCTAGAGACTCGAGCTATTTTTAGCAACCAACGAACCGGCGTTGGTCTAGGTACAGCTCGCCGGCGAACTGTTGACCTAAATCCGTGGATTATATAAACATTCTTTATTTCACATTAAATAATACTGTCCACACATATTTTTACTTTATTACATTCATATTTCTTATTACATTTAAACTTTGCTTAGGTAACATTCGTATATTATACAGACGATGAAATACAACTGTGGAACTAAATTGTAGTCGTAACGATACACGTTGGTACTCGTAAGTGCCGAGTCGGCTTGGCAACAACAAGCTGGTTTCGGCATGTAATTTCCTACGCGCCGCTTCACCTTCCAAATAAGGAAATCGTGTCCGGTTTTCCCTCTCAGTTCACCAAACATTACTTTGTCGCTGCGTACTTATATGCAAACAAATCGGCCAAAGATGCACCTGTGGCTTTGATCGAGACTTATGTTTTTATGTTCAGTGTCTCTTTGTGCTCGTCACGTTTGTAATTAGGCTTGCAATCGGCGTTTGAAAGTGACCACCGCAGACTCTTGTCGAACTTTCCGCCGGCGGACACGCCAACTTCATCATCTCTAACCTGCTTTTTCGGCAGGAATCCTTTCGTGGAAGTATGTGAAAAGTTGCTTACTAACAATCATAGTATATCTATTAGCTATGCAGTGCATTAAATTGTTTAATTATGTTTGTTTTAATGCGTTTGGCCCGTTTTGCGAGAGCTATGCTGCGTCGCCTATCGACTGGCGGCTTCCGGGATTGTAGGCAACACGCCAGTCAAACCGGAAAAGGCCCTAGGCAAGATGGCAGCGCCCTGTGTTGAAAGTAGCTCAGTTTAAAAAAAATATTAAAAATATACCGTGACGCTGTGCTTGTCAAATTATGGTGACAAGTGCTGTAAATTATATGTTCTTATGTTTGGGCTGTGGTTGTTCAGCCGCTTCACTCCCCCCTTTAAAAGTAATTCATTGTTAGTGTTAAACCTGTTCTTTCAAGCACCATCTTGGTGTCTCAGTATTCAGCATTGTCACAATGTGTACAGAATATAATACTTGTTTCATATGTATCTACATCTGTCTGGTGTCATTGTCATATACTCAGTTATATAACTGATTCATCCGAGGCACAGCGGAAAATACATAACTATTGGCACAATGCGGAAATGCGACCTGACAACTAGCATAGCGATTACTAAGACATTCTTCTTGAATGACTATATGTTCAATGGCAATAAGCAAACATCATATTGTTATTTATTTTAGGGTCAAGTAATAATTATTAGTTAAATTCACCAGGCATCAACCATACAAGCAAACTGGGTATATCTAGGAAATATACTGATAAACTATACACGAAACGCACCCTTATTCCTACGTCATACGACCATGAACTGCTAAACGACATACGCACGCACGCACGCACGCACGCACGCACGCACTCACGCACGCACACACGCACACGCACACGCACACGCACACGCACACGCACACGCACACGCACACGCACACGCACACGCACACGCACACGCACACGCAAACACAACACACACACACACACACACACACACACACACACACACACACACACACACACACACACACACACACACACACACACACACACACAAGAAGTCATAAACGCATGCACATTGACTAACATTTTTGTGATCAAACTCATACAAGCCATTCGGTTCACTCAAACAGCGTAGAGGACTCAATGTACCCTCTCGGTAGCCATCTGTGTCATGTAGTCGATAACGCGCCAATGATAGCGTTTATAGAACATGTATAACATAACTGATTCTGTTCGGAGTTAACGTCCATGCAGAACCCATGAATAAGTAACGATTACCATCTTTCTTTACGGCCGTTCAGTATGCTTTCGCTTGTGTTCAAGTCGGCCGTTACGGATATAGACATATTTGACAAAGCGTCGCCTGACGCTGATGTGACTCACTTAATTATGATGGAGTGTGCATATAGAATTTCGAAGAAGCAAGCCACAATAGGCTACCCTTCTACGAAACAGGCGTCACTTACTCTATACGAGCCAAAAAAGAGCATTCTACCGTGGTGGCAGCTCTCGAACTCATTGATCAAATTTCTGCGAAAAAGAATAAAGGCGAAAGTCCTATAAATACATTTGTAGACTTATCAGAAGTCTACAGTAGATCATAACATCATAATATTAATTATTATCATACTATGGAATTAATGGAAACATATTTTAGGTAGTTATTGAATTGGACTAAAGCAATTATATCGTACCAAATCTGATATGCCCCAATTATCAATGTTAGGCCGTCACTTATTTCAAATTTATGTGAGTGATACAAACGCTAGCAAAACTATATGCCGATAATTCAGTATCAAAATTGGGGGATATTTTAATATGCATGCCAATTTTCCATATATCAATGTTGAATTAGATGAAATTAATATAATGGTAACAATTCACAAACCGCCATTAAACTCGAAGAACACGTTATGTCATTTTCCATAAAAAAAATCCCAAGTATATATTTAAATATAGACAACACATCAATTGAATGCATAGGTAATTTAAGTTTCCTAGAATTAACTATAAACATACGTTTAATTGGAGCAGCCACATCGAGAAAATAGCTTCGAAAATATCACACATAGTTGGAATGATAAATAATTTGAAAGCGTTAATCCTAAGTACGCATTACTAAAAGTATGCAATTCGCTTACATTTTCTAACAGAAAATAAATTGCACACACTGGCTAATATGGACCTTGAATAAAAACGAAAGGTGTGGTAGCAGCCATGTTTACATTACTATTCCCAATATAATATAAGACAACATCTAAAATAATATTTAATTTCAAAGTATAGCTCAACTTGCCTGATTAGGCAATGTTTTTGTTATACATCTGCAAATTCAATGTATAATATCAAGTTACACTCAAAGTGTAGTTCTTGTCTTTATATAGTGCATAATACATTAGTAATCACTTTCAGTTGTATTTGCAATTATCTATAATATTGTCTAGTATATAATATAGAAATCCTACGTACTGTACATTCGGTGTGTAAAAATTCCCTAGAATGAATAACATTTTTAAATGTTCATCGTGGAGTGCAATAAATCTGTTTAATTAAGATGTATGTAATGAGCTAATTGCTATAAATTAACTTTGCCATAAATCCACCCATAACGTACACATATAGATATTGTCGAAATACGCAGTAAATAGCTAATGTTTTACAGCAGGAAGTGGAATTTTTGGCGTAACATAGCTTGAACGTCAGACCCATCCTTCATTAGAAATGACATGTCCAAGATCAAGAGGTGGTATAATTTAGCTTATTACCTCTTTATTTAATTTCCTTAGAATATATAATTATATATAATATGTTATATATATATATAAATTAAATATATTATATATATATATAAATTAAATATATTATAATCAAGTCATATATATATATATATATATATATATATATCACATATGACTTGATTATAATATATTTAACTATAGTTTATTGTTGCAGCAGTATCGATTGTAACAAACACAACGGAAATGCACCAAATGACAGAAGTAATATAATTATTAATTTGTTTTGAAGTATTTCGTAAATATTTCTAAGAATAACTATTGATTTGTTTGCCAAAATAGAATGTAGTCACTTATCAATGTCGTAATATTCATGAACAATAAAAAGGAAAACGTTGATAAGATAACATATTTTATTTCACAAATACAGAGTGACACAAACTCTACATGGATGCAGTTACAACATCATTTGACTCTCACAGAAACTGATCACGCGAAATATAAGCGATAACAACAACGTAATGCATGCACTGTTTTATTGTTGTTGATCTACTATTGCACCTGTAAATGCTTTTCGTAATGAAAATATGCTATGGTCTACCAAGGAAACTCATGGTAGACCACAATACAAAGTTTTGTGCCAATAATACAAATAAGCAAAAATAAATCGCAAGCATGATAGGAATAATAAACTAAGCAAAAACGTTTATTGGTAGTACATGTGCAGACCATAAACATACATATATGCACGCATTTACACCCGGGCCAGAGGGCCGCATGCGTTGTAAATAATGTTCATATTCATCCAATCAAATAGAACACATATTTTGACATGGATGCAAATCAATGTATAAGTAGTTATTCTTGTTTTTGAGTTTGATGGCTTGTACATCAGTGATGTTTTCTTGGTAGCTGGAAAGGTGTCCATGTTGGGCATACGTCATCGCGATTAACTGCCGCATTTCTTGATCGTACACTTCTGTTTTGTACAACGGGCGACATATTCAAACGGGTCAACCATGACAACCTGCAAATAAATTATACAACATATCACCAATGACATTAAAGCAGGTCGTCCACCTTCTTCTACAAATGAGTGACGTTATATGTCACTAATGACACTTTCAAACTGGTCGTCCACCACCATCTGCAAGAGAGTGATTCAATATGTATCACTAATGACACTTTCAAACTGGTCGTCCACCACCATCTGCAAGAGAGTGATATAATATGTATCACTAATGACACTTTCAAACTGGTCGTCCACCACCATCTGCAAGAGAGTGATACAATATGTATCACTAATGACACTTTCAAACTGGTCGTCCACCACCATCTGCAAGAGAGTGATTCAATATGTATCACTAATGACACTTTCAAACTGGTCGTCCACCACCATCTGCAAGAGAGTGATTCAATATGTATCACTAATGACACTTTCAAACTGGTCGTCCACCACCATCTGCAAGAGAGTGATTCAATATGTATCACTAATGACACTTTCAAACTGGTCGTCCACCACCATCTGCAAGAGAGTGATTCAATATGTATCACTAATGACACTTTCAAACTGGTCGTCCACCACCATCTGCAAGAGAGTGATTCAATATGTATCACTAATGACACTTTCAAACTGGTCGTCCACCACCATCTGCAAGAGAGTGATACAATATGTATCACTAATGACACTTTCAAACTGGTCGTCCACCACCATCTGCAAGAGAGTGCTATACTATGTATCACTAATGACACTTTCAAGCTGGTCGTCCACCACCATCTGCAAGAGAGTGTTTCAATATGTATCATTAATGACACTTTCAAACTGGTCGTCCACCACCATCTGCAAGAGAGTGATACAATATGTATCACTAATGACACTTTCAAACTGGTCGTCCACCACCATCTGCAAGAGAGTGATATACTATGTATCACTAGTGACACTTTCAAGCTGGTCGTCCACCACCATCTGCAAGAGAGTGTTTCAATATGTATCATTAATGACACTTTCAAACTGGTCGTCCACCACCATCTGCAAGAGAGTGATACAATATGTATCACTAATGACACTTTCAAACTGGTCGTCCACCACCATCTGCAAGAGAGTGATATACTATGTATCACTAGTGACACTTTCAAGCTGGTCGTCCACCACCATCTGCAAGAGAGTGATTCAATATGTATCAATAATGACACTTTCAAACTGGTCGTCCACCACCATCTGCAAGAGAGTGATACAATATGTATCACTAATGACACTTTCAAACTGGTCGTCCACCACCATCTGCAAGAGAGTGATATACTATGTATCACTAATGACACTTTCAAGCTGGTCGTCCACCACCATCTGCAAGAGAGTGTTTCAATATGTATCATTAATGACACTTTCAAACTGGTCGTCCACCACCATCTGCAAGAGAGTGATACAATATGTATCACTAATGACACTTTCAAACTGGTCGTCCACCACCATCTGCAAGAGAGTGATACAATATGTATCACTAGTGACACTTTCAAGCTGGACGTCTACCACCATCAGTGATGCAATGTGGCACTAGTGACAGTTTACATTATTCGCACACCTCCATCTGCAAGTGAGTGATACAATGTGTAACTATTGACATATTCAAACGGAATGAAACAATGTGTCATTGTTAAAAAAAACTTGGCATACTCAAACGTCATCAGCGGCAGCAACTGAATGTGATAAAGTTTATCTAGTGACATTCTCAGACAAGTCGACCTTTACCAACATAGGCAAATTCAGCGGACGTATGGGCACGTGTCCCCTAGGTCTTTGGGATGTATCACCGGTAGCCTTATGTGGCCAAAGCCATTTGGCAGATAGGTGTTAATCGTTGAGTCATACTTGTGATAGTGCAACTACTTGAGATACTGATTTTGTTAGACCGTTGTTTTACACACAAAAGGAATGATCCATAAAAGAATTTTCGTGTGAAAGAACTATGAATGCCTATTTATTTGTTATTTTGTGCATTTTGAGTTAAGCTACCATTTGTACCTCATTTAGAGGATTTTTATATACATATGTGATTACACTTGTTACCAAATATGACACATGGCATTCATTGTGTTATTTGATAAATTATGGTTTTGACATTTACCAGTAATCATGAGGAGCCAACAGAGTAATACATTTAAATGTGTTTCCTTTTACGGCGTTTTAGGTTTACATCTTACTGTTGCATATTATTTGAAACAACCTTACACAGAGTTGAAAAAATGAATACATGTAGTTTGTGGACTAAGATGATTCAGATGAATTATTTTATTTAAACGACCGACGATCTCAGAAGTTTAATTTGATAAAATAAGTTTAATTTGATACAATCCACGCCAACACTCCCCCTTTTCACAGCTGTTTCAACTGCAGATAAACAGATCATGATTCCATTCATGTTGCCTGCGTTTTTGCAGAATCAAAAAAGTACATTTTGTCGCAATTTTGTCTGGTTAACCCATTAGCACTCAGCCGATGTTAACGTGAAGCCTGTGCCTCGTCAAATATTTGACCTAGATGTTTAAAAAATTGCTTGCGCCAATTTCTTTGCTCAAGCGCCTTTATTATTCAATTATCGCAATTGCATGTTGCCTACATGTTGAGATAATAAATGTACCTACACAGTGGTGTCAAAACTGTTGTTGTACTTTTAAAATATGTTGAACATTTCTTGATCGACACTAAGACATTTTGAATTATTTTTTAAACAAACTACTTTGTTGCGGTGTAACTTTTTATGCTTGGCTTTTACTGCTACAGTTGGGTTTTTTTAAAAGAACATTACATTATCTACACACTGGTATATAATTTCTTTTAAATATTTTACACATTTTAGCTGTATACGTGGCCAACCTCCTGGCTGGAGGACATTTCTAGATGTCCAAAAACACAACTTATTGCTGTTAAATTTTTCGAAAACGCGGTAATATTTTTAGAACGGAAGTATCCAAAATAGCCGCAATTTAATGTTGTATGTCTATATAGGTGTCGCATTTATTGCATCTCTTAATCACTAGATTCAACAAAGTAAACCGAATTCAAACGCCATGCTGTATTCGCTGACCGGCTATGGCCGACCTGAGGAGATTCGGGGTGACTGTCAATGCCTCGACTTGAGTGCTAATCGGTTAATGGATTAAAACACAAATGCCATCATCGCAAGCGAGAATTGTTCCGTTTAAAAGTCTAAAGCACCTAGCCCAATTCTTGCCCTGCTCACCTCATTGTAGGCAGGCTGTCTGTCGGTCGCCGTCAACGTGAACTTACTGGCGAACCTTGATGTCTTAAGAATCGTTGCCACCTCGCCGCTAACAACCTGCGCCTCTCCTTTCTGAAGCACCACAATAGACATGCTCTCAATCGACCTCTGCGTAATACTTCTCTACATGTGTTTACAAACACACAAACACCGCGACGTATACATTCATCCGTACGCCCGCATTCGAGCAATTGTTTTGAACACATAATTTTTTTAATACAGTTGTGGAAGTATTGCAAGTCAGCTGCAAAATATTTGGGTACATATTGTCCAAATAACTAACACACAAAACGTAAAACATTATCCAAAATACATGTCACCAATAACTCATAATAAACCCAAATACTCTAAGGCACTTGTGAAGAGGCAATATACACACATTGTTGACATCGATGACATAGTTTTGAAAACTTAAAGCTGCGCGACAGTAAATGTTGCTAATATTGAATTGTAGTGTCAGTATTCTGCTGGAGGAAAACTCTGAAGAAAGTTGAATGTCTAATTATCAGTTATCCAGGAAGGTCTTTGATCAGACAGGTTGAAAATCAGAGAGGTTTTGATTATGGTCGTTGTTGAACAGGGGGGTGCCTGGACCAAGAATGCTGTAGATAACAAGGCTTTTGACCAGAAAGGTTGCTGATTGGGGAACGCATCGATCAATGACGTTTGTACTCAGGCGTGATGTTGGTCAAATAGGTTATTTATCGTTTAGGTAATCTCGTGATCGATGGTTCTGCAGTAAAAGTGGCTTTTTCTTACATTGAATGTCCACTCGTGGTCCAATTTGAAGCTGTCCTCGAAGTCAGTGATGCCTCCATTGTAGACAACTTCTGTCACAGGTTCGTTTGTGTGTGGCAGCTTGAAGAGTCGGTATGTGACAGATGCAAACTGTGAGTCACCTGAAATCAACAGCGGCACATGCAACTAGGAGTTCTTTTTTAACCGACTTGAACAATAACGATATATCATATTACAACACTAACACCAGAAAGCATAACATCATTTCGACAAGGGCAGACTAATGAGGTGTCAAACATCTGGAGAAAAAGCATATCATCAAGCAGTAAGGCATGTTCCTATATTGCTCAGTATCTAGTCCTCAAGACTGCTCAAAACACTACACTTTACTACCTGGCAGAACTGCTCAACATAAATCTATTTCCACTCGGGAAGCATCAAGCAACGTTGTAATTAATGTGTGAAGACAATGTCCACTGCGGTGTTTAATAATGTTGAACTACTGAGTAAAGTAGACCAAAGTAGACTGCACGAATTTGCGCCGTGCTCAAAACAGCTGCACGGTTACGATCCTGCATTCTCTTAGTCGAGAGTTTGAAGCTCTAGCGACTGCGCCGTTGGAAACTGTACACCTTGTGTTCATACCATCACAGGTTTCTGCATAATAAGACTCCTGTAAATCACTCAAGTCCAGATTTATCCCCAGTAAGATAGCTGTAATATCAATCCGGTATTCGCCCCCGCAAGAACTGGTAATAACTCCAGGTTCCTCCCCGTCAATACCGATGACTATCACTCCCAGTTTCTCCCCAGTAAGACTGCCTCCAACAACCCTTGTTTCTCCCACGCAAGACTGATGTTTTACCACTATAGATTTCTACCCATCAAGAGTGCAATATACCGCCCATGTTACCTTATTATGGCTGCTGTCAACCATATACTATATATGAGACTCACCGATGATCGCCTCCAACTCGGCGTTCGTCACATTAATCTTAGCGGCAGCAAAGAGCCGCGGTCGACTGAAGCCAACTTCTGCCGCTATCTTGTATAGATCTTCCCACCAGAGTGAACCACCGAAGCCTTCACCTGATGAACGAGCGAAAACATTGTAAGACTGTTTAACAATAACACCTAATTTATGAAAATGAGGATAACTAGGCCAAATACAGTTTGTAATAGGGACTTTATAACAGTGACATTAGTGAGTTTTAATTACACGCACACGCACACGCACACGCACACGCACACGCACACGCAAACGCACACGCACGCACAGCACAGCACACGCACACGCACACGCACACGCACACGCACACGCACACGCACACGCACACGCACACGCACACGCACACGCACACGCACACGCACACGCACACACACACACACACATACAGGTATTTCTTTTAAGCTAATCTCTGGGAAATTGTTCCAGAACCAGTTGTTTTAGATGAGCGCACAACAAAAAGCACCAAAGGAGAAAACATTTCTCCAAATAAACATACACAGGTTGCAATGTTATGTTTATCTTCGAGAAATCAAAACTACGAACTATTTTGTTGTAATTATATTCGACTCGATCTAGCATTAAACCCGTAAGAGTAGTTTAATTTCGAACATAATATGTCGCTGCAATTTACTAGATCCAATTATGTAGGCCAATTATATTGATACAGTGTATAGTTTGAATGACACAGTGGTAAAACAAATCGAAGTAGATACTAATTATCCTCCAGATTCTATCACTTATAATTTTAAACGAATCCAACTGACCAGGCTTCAACGTTGTTCGCATATAATACACATGCGCACGCATGCACGCACGCAAGCACGCACGCACGCACACTCGAACATTTATATATGGCAAATTATTTAACTTTTATTGAACTTTTCACTGAGTAGTCTTACGACGAAATGTGTACATGTAAAGTTACGCGTGTACTTACACCAAAGCATTTTATTCTGTCTGATCTCTTCAGACTGGTTTCTGTCAGCGTACATATCCCCAAAGAAAAATTCTTCTCCTTCCTACAAATGCATCAGACCTGCATAGGAGCATTCATCCCCAAAAGGTATTTCCCTCTAAAATATGGAATATTTGATGTCTTATAGTACGTGTCATGATGATGATAATAATAATAATAATAATAATAATAATAATAATAATAATAATAATAATAATAATAACAATAACAATAACAATAACAATAACAATAACAATAACAATAACAATAACAATAACAATAACAACAACAACAACAACAACAACAACAACAACAACAACAATAACAATAACAATAACAATAACAATAACAATAACAATAACAATAACAACAACAACAACAACAACAACAATAACAATAATAATAACAACAACAACAATAATAATAATACAATCTTTGGTCATTTCTGTAATAATACCTGTGATATCACCACCATCGTATAAAAGAGTACATCTATCTAGCATTCTCGATAACACATTCACATTTGCCATAATAAAATTGCTTGATCCAAAGTGACATTTTTATGACTGTCAATGATCATTGGCAGCCTGGTGGTACACAATGTTCTATTACCTACCTTCAGCACACGACAGGCCTCGGCAAGAACGGCACGTTTGTCTGGTGACAGATTGACGACACAGTTGGACCTGCAAAACAATCCGTATGTATACATTTAATATTGTCGTTATATTATTTCATTAACCTGCTTATGCCCACCTTTGGAGCAACAGACCAGGACAACAATGACAGTTACGATAGTTAGAACCTTTGTACCACTTGGGGAATTACGTTTGGCTTCAAAAATAAATAAATAAATAAAATAAATAAATAATAATAAATAAATATATATATATATAAATATATAAATAAATATATAAAAATATATATAAAAATATATTAACTTACTAATAATTTTTCTGGTTTGTTTTCAAACACATTGCTTGTTGATATATTAACTGATCCAAAGAGACGAATGGATGCTAGAGGTTAGTGTACCTCAGCATCTGCGCTGATCCACAGCCAGAGTGCCCGGATGTTAGTGTAGTAGGTATAGCGGGGTATCATAATTATGTTAATTATATTGGAGGTACTTGTATACGTGGTATTTATATGTATAATACTCTGTCCGATGTGTAAAATATATGGATCTGCAATGCTTGCGGTAGACGAATTGCCATTATTTTGAAATCATAGCATTTTCTTCTGCAATATTATAACACAAAAATCTGACCTCACTTCGGAAACAACTAGGCGGTTTGTTTAAGAACAAGAACAAGAACAAGAACAAGAACAAGAACAAGAACAAGAACAAGAACAAGAACAAGAACAAGAACAAGAACAAGAACAAGAACAAGAACAAGAACAAGAACAAGAACAAGAACAAGAACAAGAACAAGATGTTTATGTTTACATTGCCCAATCTCTCTAACACTTACACGATCAGGTCAAACTGGTTGTCCGCCAAGCCCGCCGCTCCCAGATTCTCGATGAAACCCTTCACGAAGTCAGTGTTGGGTTTACTGAAGCCGAACTTGCCGGCGTGATACTGTTGGTACTTCCGAGCCACGTCCAGCTGTCCATCCGTCATGTCGATGCCTGTCACGTGACCTTGTTCTCCGACCAGTCTACTGAGGACGTAGGAGTCTTTGCCTGCTCCAGACCCCAAGTCGAGGATCTTCATCCCTTCCAGACATTCTGGCACTATCAGACCACAGCCGTAGTATCTACACAGATAACCACATATTACATGGAAGCGTCAGAATCGCTTACTGTGAGAACTTTTAAATAGCCAATAATGAAACTCGATCCAACACACTGTTTAAATATCTTTGTTTGCCGTTGTGTAAAAATATAACAATGGTCTTTTACCTACAATGTTTAATAACATGTTTAAACTTAATCAAGATTTTTTCAATTCAATTCAATTTATTTCAAAACACACAACATTAAAAAGCAAGCAATACAAATACAAATAATAATAAGTCACATTGCACGAATGAAATACAATTAAGAAATATGTTTTGTTTGAACCTACGGTATTAGGCTGACACTTAATAGAGTGTTACACGCTTAGCCGGAACAATGGCTTAACGGTCACTCACTTGCGCTGTCGTATGTCGAATTTTCCCGCGTTGTGTATAGGGGATATTTCCAGTACGACAAAGAAGTACGGAATAAATATACAAGTTTTGTGTGTATAGGTCTGTGGAAATTTCTACTTTCATCCCACAAATGCAAAGATATACTCACTCCCTTGCTATAATTTCACGTATATAATAAGTTAAAATATAGTCATGGCAACCTTACAAATAACACTGCGTTCTATAAGAATTAAGGCTTATTACAAAAGCATACTTAAAAATAATACCGCACAATGATGTTAATAGCTTAGTTTTTGTTATGTTTTCAATACTATAAAGTACATGCATTGGAATATATTATAATCGGGATTATCACCTTATATGATGTTCTTCATTTATTGTTCTCTTTACGTTATTATATGTTATTTGCCTTGATTTGAGTTGTATGCATTGCGAAGAGTTGTAATAAATGTAATTTGATTTGAACTATAGAAAATTGTAATTGCTAAATTTGGATTATCATAAATATATGCACGATGTTATATTGAAAAAAGACATGTAAATTATTTATTTCCTATTGGAATTCCTTATTTTTCATTTTATGTATACATTATTTTCCAATGATAAAGTTTTATTTACACATTTATTACATTATAATAATTATAGTTAGTGCGTTTAATGAAAAAGTCACCTGTATAATATATGACTAGATTGTAAATTGTAATTGTCAAATTTGGATTATCATAACTATATGCACGATGTTATATTGAAAAAATACATATAAATTATTTATTTCCTATTGGAATTCCTTATTTTTCATTTTATGTATACATTATTTTCCAATAATAAAGTTTTATTTACACATTTATTACATTATAATAGTTATAGTTTGTGGGTTTAATGAAAAAGTTCACCTGTATAATATATGACTAGAAGACAATAACATAAATTAATATCACCTGCTGTCGACGTCTTCATGTACCAGTGCAAGAGCTTCCTTCGCTGATTTCGTCATAACGCGGGTCTTGGCAGTGCAGCAGACGTCTGACTTGAGGTCGCACGACTTCTGTAGCACCGTGCCATAATACTCTTTGACGTTGTCCAGGATCTCTTTCGACATGACTGCGGTTTGGCTCTCTCTCCCCACTATACGTACTAATCGTGTCTGCAAGTAGTGGTCAAACCTTGAACGGAAAGTTACTTATAAAGAGACATTACGTTGACCGCTGATTGGCCAAAGGGCATGCTACAGCGCCCCTCGTTTAAGGACGAGGCTTCTGGGTAGTGGTCTCGAGGTTAAGAATAGCTGAATAAGGGCAGTAAGACGTAGGCTAACTATACCAGTTATCGGACTGTACCAGCTATCGGACGTTTTATCTTAATATCGTTGGCATACATATATTGATATCCTAGCTTGGTTTTTGTTTGGGGTTGCATGTTTGTAAACGATATCTCCAATGTTGGGGATATTTGGCAATTGAGCGGGGTTGCGTCAGACATTTCGAGGTTGCGACGGCGATAGTGATGGAGATTGATATTCGAATGATAGCGCCTCTACTTTCACGCGCAAGACTTAGTCTTGGAGATTTGTGTTGTCGAAGGTGTTATTATTGGGGTTACACGTAGTAGCGGTTGACACTTGCCAGTGTTAGACATAATTGTGCTGTTCTTACAGGTCCCTCCAACTCTATGCCTGTGCTCGAAACGCTAAATGTAACATTACGACACTATCTCCATAACACCCTCTCCGGTGTGACTTCCATTTGCCTCCAACCTTGATGCTCCCCAAACCTTTAACTCCACCTGCGTGTACGCAACGTGTCCCTCGACCGTAACTCCTTTGCATTGGAGGGGGGTGCGTAAGTAAAGTAAAGGCAAGTTCTTATGTAACGCAGTATCCAGTCCTCAGGACCGTTCAAAGCGCTTTACACTTTACTTCCTTGACAGACCTGTTTACATAAAATAATCTGGAACTCTATGTAAACAAAACAAAAGAAATCATCGTGGATTTTAGGAGAAAGAAATCTTCTCCACTCTCGCCTCTTTTGGTCGATGGCAGGACAGTTGAAATCCTCAAAAATTTCAAGTTATATGGTTCTGTGATCTCTAATAATCTTAAATGGAAGAAAAATATTGATATTATTGTCAAAATGGCGCAGCAGCGGCTGTACTTTCTAAGAAGGCTGCGATCGTTTGGTTTAACCAGACAGATCATGCTCATCTTTTACAGAGTGTCCTGACAATTTCAAACACAATATGGTTTGGATCTATAACAGTGAAAAAAGCTCAGATTGAACAGAATTGTAAAAACTGCTTCCAGATTAATTGGCAAATACCTCCCCAGTCTTGAATCTTTGTATCAGCAACGCCTGTTAGGAAGAGCCATTCTCATCTCTTATGATTCATCCCATCCTGCCCATGACCTATTTGATCCCCTTCCATCTTCCATCCATCAAACCAGGACCAACAGGTTTAGTAGCAGCTTTTCCTCTAGCCGTACAAGCCCTGTCAAAACAGAATTGATTTTTCTCCTATCTGTGGTGCAAACACATTCCATTTTCAATGTGTTTTTAGTGTGTATATCTTAACATAATTTATTATATAATATTTTGTTCCACATTTTAGATTTAATGATTTTAGATTTATACTAGATCATGTCAACAACTATTACTTATCGATGTTTTAAAGAACAGACCTATTGTAGGCGATTGCTCTTATTTATTTACTTACTTTAATTAATTCAAAGTAGTTGTATATTTTATCATAATTGTTTGGTGCATGCGAGTGTATTGCCATGTGAAATTATTTGTACGACGATCCAACATTACAATGCATTCCAATGTTTTATTGTTTCTTCAATGAAAACACATGGCAATAAAAGTGATCTTATCTTATCATATTTTATCTTACCTTATCGTATCAGACACCTTCTCGACTTCTCTGGGAAGCATCCAGCCATATCCTACAATTAATTCGCGAAGGCTGCTCGTACACATATCCACCAATGTCTATACCCAGTTACTCATTTATACAGATGAGTGAACTGGAGCAATGTAGAGTGACAAAACTTCCCCAAGGTTTTAGCACCGTAGCACAGGATTCGAACCTGGGCTCTCGTAGTCGCGAGTCCGAAACTCTACCCCTGAGTCATTGTGTTCTACAGCACCCGTCGCATCATAACCTACGCATACGGTAGTAATAATTGTGTGACCCATCATGACCCATTGCAACACCCATCACTTGCAAGCCTTGCGAAACTCAACTCTAATTCTAGTGACCGTACAGGTGCAGTACAATTACAGCCCCTCGATAAAACCTGTTCGTTGTATATTGAGTAAGCAAACACGTTAATGTAACGTCCATTTAAAGTGAATTATTCACCAATGACGTAGCCAGGACTTTGCATTGGAGGGACCACACGATAACCAAGCAAACTCTGTACATGTGGTGTGTGTGTGTGTGTGTGTGTGTGTGTGTGGTGCGTGCGTGTGTGTGTGTGTGCGTGCGTGCGTGCGTGCGTGCGTGCGTGTGTGTGCGTGCGTGCGTGCGTGCGTGCGTGCGTGTGTTTGTGTGTGTGTGTGTGTGTGTGTGCGTGTGGGGCGTGTGTGCGTGTGTGTGTGATTGTGTGTGTGTGTGTGTGTGTGTGTGTGTGTGTGTGTGTGTGTGTGTGTGTGTGTGTGTGTGTGTGTGTGTGTGTGTGTGTGTGTGTGTGTGTGTGTGTGTGTGTGTGTGTGTGTGTGTGTGTGTGTGTGTGTGCGTGTACAGAGTTTGCTTGGTTGTCGGATGGTCCCTACTCCAGAAAAGTAACTAAGTAAAAGTAAAAGTAACCTCCCAAAAAATTACTTAAGTAAAAGTAAAAGTACCCCCGAAAAAACTACTTAAGTAAAAGTACAAAAGTATTCGGTCAGTGCAATATATATATATATATATATATATATATATATATATATATATATATATATATATATACGATATACTATATACGATGATGATGACATATATAAACTTATATAAGATCTTCTGATGCCACCAATTCAATTATGATGTTGATGTTTGACTTATATGATATATATATATATATATATATATATATATATATATATATATATATATATATATATATATATACAGTGGTGGGATGTAACGAAGTACATTTACTTCGTTACATTACTTAAGTAGTTTATTTTGAAATCTACTTGTAACGAAGTACATTTTTGTGGAATTACTTTTACTTGTAACGAAGTACTTTTTTTATTTACTTTATTACTTTTTTACTTCTAAATGTTGCGTTACTATAGTCTACCACCAATTTTAAAACTACCATCAACCCCTGATTGTGTAGTCGTTGTTTGCTTTGCGCTCGGACCGACATCAATCGTGTTTCACGCTGATCTGTTATATAACTGGCGCTTGGTTTCCGAGACGTCCCAGCGTGTGTTAAGACCCATGAAGTGTCTGTTTGATTAAGGTCAATTAAAGAGTAAATGTGGTGCAAGGCGTTGTTTGTTTTGTGCAGACATCAATGATCAGTCGCGTTTCCCTGCTGCCAGTCCTGGCTTCGGTGCTTCCGTAAGACCATCGTCCATGCCGCGAGTCAAAGGCTTGAAAATTGCAATCGAGATTCATTGACACTTCTTGTTTAGAAATCGGATAAATAGGTTGCATCTCAGTAGAAAAGATCGGTATAATGCTACGCTGAAATGTAATGATGAATTGCGTCGCAAATATTAGGCGTAACACTTTGCCACGCAAAACATGCTACTGATGCATAAACTTATGAATTCATCAACCGTCTATAAAATTGTAGGAGTCGTAGTCATTTTGGCGTGGTAAATGCGAGTTATAAATCGGTATTTTAACGATAACTGAAAGACGAAGGAAGTTGTGCCAATAATGAGCGTATTTATTTTAGTTTTCAATCTTTATGCGCGTTCAGCGACTGAGAGCCAGGTTATTATTCTATATCTCATATTATCGCTCATCTCCATACAATTTTACTTTATTTAGTTCAACATTCAACAGTGTGTAACACTGTTTTCTGAACATCGCATAGGCTGCGCGGTCGACGCGCAGTACCTGCCTGTACCTACGAGGTTTGTGGAGTAGCTGCATTGGTCTTCTTTTAAATACCGTTGCAAGTAGATACAGAATGGAATCGTAGTAAATATGAACGCTAAATCTAAATATCAAGACACCTTAAATTTAGTCATTATCTTAAGCTAACAAAATTATATATATATATATATATATATATATATATATATATATATATCATATAAGTCAAACATCAACATCATAATTGAATTGGTGGCATCAGAAGATCTTATATAAGTTTATATATGTCATCATCATCGTATATAGTATATATTATAATATATATATATATATATATATATATATATATATATATATATATATATATATATATATATATATATATATATATATACAGTGCTGTAACAAGTACTCCAGAAAAGTAACTAAGTAAAAGTAAAAGTAACCTCCCAAAAAATTACTTAAGTAAAAGTAAAAGTACCCCCGAAAAAACTACTTAAGTAAAAGTACAAAAGTATTCGGTCAGTCAAAATATATATATATATATATATATATATATATATATATATATAAAATACGATATACGATGATGATGACATATATAAACTTATATAAGATCTTCTGATGCCACCAATTCAATTATGATGTTGATGTTTGACTTATATGATATATATATATATATATATATATATATATATATATATATATATATATATATATATATATATATATATACAGTGGTGGGATGTAACGAAGTACATTTACTTCGTTACATTACTTAAGTAGTTTATTTTGAAATCTACTTGTAACGAAGTACATTTTTGTGGAATTACTTTTACTTGTAACGAAGTACTTTTTTATTTACTTTATTACTTTTTTACTTCTAAATGTTGCGTTACTATAGTCTACCACCAATTTTAAAACTACCATCAACCCCTGATTGTGTAGTCGTTGTTTGCTTTGCGCTCGGACCGACATCAATCGTGTTTCACGCTGATCTGTTATATAACTGGCGCTTGGTTTCCGAGACGTCCCAGCGTGTGTTAAGACCCATGAAGTGTCTGTTTGATTAAGGTCAATTAAAGAGTAAATGTGGTGCAAGGCGTTGTTTGTTTTGTGCAGACATCAATGATCAGTCGCGTTTCCCTGCTGCCAGTCCTGGCTTCGGTGCTTCCGTAAGACCATCGTCCATGCCGCGAGTCAAAGGCTTGAAAATTGCAATCGAGATTCATTGACACTTCTTGTTTAGAAATCGGATAAATAGGTTGCATCTCAGTAGAAAAGATCGGTATAATGCTACGCTGAAATGTAATGATGAATTGCGTCGCAAATATTAGGCGTAACACTTTGCCACGCAAAACATGCTACTGATGCATAAACTTATGAATTCATCAACCGTCTATAAAATTGTAGGAGTCGTAGTCATTTTGGCGTGGTAAATGCGAGTTATAAATCGGTATTTTAACGATAACTGAAAGACGAAGGAAGTTGTGCCAATAATGAGCGTATTTATTTTAGTTTTCAATCTTTATGCGCGTTCAGCGACTGAGAGCCAGGTTATTATTCTATATCTCATATTATCGCTCATCTCCATACAATTTTACTTTATTTAGTTCAACATTCAACAGTGTGTAACACTGTTTTCTGAACATCGCATAGGCTGCGCGGTCGACGCGCAGTACCTGCCTGTACCTACGAGGTTTGTGGAGTAGCTGCATTGGTCTTCTTTTAAATACCGTTGCAAGTAGATACAGAATGGAATCGTAGTAAATATGAACGCTAAATCTAAATATCAAGACACCTTAAATTTAGTCATTATCTTAAGCTAACAAAATTATTATATATATATATATATATATATATATATATATATATATATATATATATCATATAAGTCAAACATCAACATCATAATTGAATTGGTGGCATCAGAAGATCTTATATAAGTTTATATATGTCATCATCATCGTATATATATATCTATATATATATATATATATATATATATATATATATATATATATATATATATATATATATATATAGTGCTGTAACAAGTACTCCAGAAAAGTAACTAAAATAAAAGTAACCTCCCAAAAAATTACTTAAGTAAAAGTATAAAAGTAATACTTAAGTAAAAGTACAAAAGTATTCGGTCAGTGCAATATATATATATATATATATATATATATATACGATATACGATGATGATGACATATATAAACTTATATAAGATCTTCTGATGCCACCAATTCAATTATGATGTTGATGTTTGACTTATATGAAAATATATATATATATATATATATATATATATATATATATATATATATATACAGTGGTGGGATGTAAAAAGTAATTACTTTTTACATTATTAAGTATTTATTTTGAAATCTCTTGTAACGAAGACATTTTTTGGAATTTCTTTTACTTTTAACGAAGTACTTTTTATTTACTTTATTACTTTTTTACTTCTAAATGTTGCGTTACTATAGTCTACCACCAATTTTAAAACTACCATCAACCCCTGATTGTGTAGTCGTTGTTTGCTTTGCGCTCGGACCGACATCAATCGTGTTTCACGCTGATCTGTTATATAACTGGCGCTTGGTTTCCGAGACGTCCCAGCGTGTGTTAAGACCCATGAAGTGTCTGTTTGATTAAGGTCAAAAGAGTAAATGTGGTGCAAGGCGTTGTTTGTTTTGTGCAGACATCAATGATCAGTCGCGTTTCCCTGCTGCCAGTCCTGGCTTCGGTGCTTCCGTAAGACCATCGTCCATGCCGCGAGTCAAAGGCTTGAAAATTGCAATCGAGATTCATTGACACTTCTTGTTTAGAAATCGGATAAATAGGTTGCATCTCAGTAGAAAAGATCGGTATAATGCTACGCTGAAATGTAATGATGAATTGCGTCGCAAATATTAGGCGTAACACTTTGCCACGCAAAACATGCTACTGATGCATAAACGTATGAATTCATCAACCGTCTATAAAATCGTAGGAGTCGTAGTCATTTTGGCGTGGTAAATGCGAGTTATAAATCGGTATTTTAACGATAACTGAAAGACGAAGGAAGTTGTGCCAATAATGAGCGTATTTATTTTAGTTTTCAATCTTTATGCGCGTTCAGCGACTGAGAGCCAGGTTATTATTCTAATCTCATATTATCGCTCATCTCCATACAATTTTACTTTATTTAGTTCAACATTCAACAGTGTGTAACACTGTTTTCTGAACATCGCATAGGCTGCGCGGTCGACGCGCAGTACCTGCCTGTACCTACGAGGTTTGTGGAGTAGCTGCATTGGTCTTCTTTTAAATACCGTTGCAAGTAGATACAGAATGGAATCGTAGTAAATATGAACGCTAAATCTAAATATCAAGACACCTTAAATTTAGTCATTATCTTAAGCTAACAAAATTATATATATATATATATATATATATATATATATATATATATATATATATATATATTTTCATATAAGTCAAACATCAACATCATAATTGAATTGGTGGCATCAGAAGATCTTATATAAGTTTATATATGTCATCATCATCGTATATGTATATAGTATATCGTATATATATATATATATATATATATATATATATATATATATATATATATATATATATATATTGGCACTGACCGAATACTTTTGTACTTTTACTTAAGTAGTTTTGTGGAGCGGTACTTTTACTTAAGTAGTTTTTTTCGGGGGTACTTTTACTTAAGTAATTTTTGGGAGGTTACTTTTACTTTTACTTAGTTACTTTTCTGGAGTACTTGTTACAGCACTGTATATATATATATATATATATATATATATATATATATATATATATATATAATTTTGTTAGCTTAAGATAATGACTAAATTTAAGGTGTCTTGATATTTAGATTTAGCGTTCATATTTACTACGATTCCATTCTGTATCTACTTGCAACGGTATTTAAAAGAAGACCAATGCAGCTACTGCACCACAAACCTCGTAGGTACAGGCAGGTACTGCGCGTCGACCGCGCAGCCTATGCGATGTTCAGAAAACAGTGTTACACACTGTTGAATGTTGAACTAAATAAAGTAAAATTGTATGGAGATGAGCGATAATATGAGATATAGAATAATAACCTGGCTCTCAGTCGCTGAACGCGCATAAAGATTGAAAACTAAAATAAATACGCTCATTATTGGCACAACTTCCTTCGTCTTTCAGTTATCGTTAAAATACCGATTTATAACTCGCATTTACCACGCCAAAATGACTACGACTCCTACGATTTTATAGACGGTTGATGAATTCATACGTTTATGCATCAGTAGCATGTTTTGCGTGGCAAAGTGTTACGCCTAATATTTGCGACGCAATTCATCATTACATTTCAGCGTAGCATTATACCGATCTTTTCTACTGAGATGCAACCTATTTATCCGATTTCTAAACAAGAAGTGTCAATGAATCTCGATTGCAATTTTCAAGCCTTTGACTCGCGGCATGGACGATGGTCTTACGGAAGCACCGAAGCCAGGACTGGCAGCAGGGAAACGCGACTGATCATTGATGTCTGCACAAAACAAACAACGCCTTGCACCACATTTACTCTTTAATTGACCTTAATCAAACAGACACTTCATGGGTCTTAACACACGCTGGGACGTCTCGGAAACCAAGCGCCAGTTATATAACAGATCAGCGTGAAACACGATTGATGTCGGTCCGAGCGCAAAGCAAACAACGACTACACAATCAGGGGTTGATGGTAGTTTTAAAATTGGTGGTAGACTATAGTAACGCAACATTTAGAAGTAAAAAAGTAATAAAGTAAATAAAAAAAGTACTTCGTTACAAGTAAAAGTAATTCCACAAAAATGTACTTCGTTACAAGTAGATTTCAAAATAAACTACTTAAGTAATGTAACGAAGTAAATGTACTTCGTTACATCCCACCACTGCCCCTGAGCAAAGACCTACCTGATCATCGATCTCTTTGATCAACCCTGATTGACTTCTTTGATCAACAACTTGTCAAAGTGTAACAGTTATATTTAAACAAGTACAAATCTGCTTCTATATTCTGAGTGCATAATCTTGTGTATTCTCTAGGATACAATCTCGTTCTGTTTTGTTACTTAGACGTAATCGGGGTACCTATTACAACATAATCACTTATCAAACATGTATCTTTTGCAGAGAATGTGTGAAATTTTTATAAAACTATTTTTGTACTGCTTATGCTGTAAAGTACTATCACGAGTTAAACATTTTATCTGGTGCTCTATCAAATAAAATGTATTATTAGTACACAGATAATATTTGTGAGGACTTTTTCATTATAACCAATGAACTTTGGCATACTGCTAAAGTGCAGCAATAAAACTAGAAAGATTGAGAGCATGTCTGTTGTGGTGCTTCAGGAAGGAGAGGCGCAGGTTGTCAGCGGTGAGATGGCATCAATTCTCAAGACGTCAAGGTTTGCCAGCAAGTTCACACTGACAGCCACCGACAAACTGCCGACTGTGGCAGAGGTGAGGCCTTGATTCTAAGGGATCACCTCATACGTTCACAAATATCCTGGGGTGATCAATTAGTTCACAAAATATCCAGTGTCCTGGGGTGATGTCATAACTTCATAGTCACGTGTCATAAGTTCATAAAGTCATTATTGTTCTGGGATGATCTTGTAAATTCACAAATACATGGGTCTCTTGTTCACACATATGGCTGGCTAAGAGGTGATCTCAAGTTCACAAAGTCATGGGTGTCTAGGAGTGACCTCATGAGTTCACAATCACAGACATGGTTGTCTAAGGGATGGTTTCATAAATTCACAGGTGTCTAGGGGTGATGTCATTGTATGTTCACAATGTTGAGAGTAGCCTGTGATGATCTCATACATTCACAAAGTCACAGGTATCTAGGGGGTGATGTCATTGTAAGTTCACAAAGTCATGGGTGTCTAGGGGTGATATCATTGTAAGTTCACAAAGTCACAGGTGTCTAGGGGTGATGTCATTGTAAGTTCACAATGTTGAGAGTAGCCTGTGATGATCTCATACATTCACAAAGTCACAGGTATCTAGGGATGATGTCATTGTAAGTTCACAAAGTCATGGGTGTCTACGGGTGGGTTCGTACATTCTCAAAGCCATGTTTTAAGTAGACTGTATAGAAACCGATATTTTCTGTCTTAGCAATGCAGAGATTATTATAATATGCATGTACCATAGCAGTTATATTAACGCTGCATTCATAATTAATTAAACCCTTTGTAAATAAAGCATGTCAATGTCCACATCTGATGTGTGAATGATTTAAATAAAATCATTGTCAGTTTAATAAAATTCAATGTATTAGAGTTGACTGCATGTTGTCACTTTGTTTTACCTGCAGTTTTGTTTTGATTCAACCAAAATCAATTTTAATAATTTAAAATCCTAACCGAGTGATCTTGTTCATTAAGATATTTTCAGTAAGAAAATATCTTGATGAACAACATCACTCAATATTTCACTAGTGATATGTTTGAGAATTTCACTGGTGACATGTTGTATCATTCATTTGCAGATGGTGACGGTCGACCTTGTGAATATTTCACTAATGACACATTGTATCATTCACTTGCAGGTGGTGATGGTCGACCCATTGAATATTTCACTAGTGACACATTGTATCATTCACTTGCAGGTGGTGATGGTCGACCCGTTTGGGTATTTCACTAGTGACACATTGTATCATCAACTTGCAGGTGGTGATGGTCGACCCATTGAATATTTCACTAGTGACACATTGTATCATTCACTTGCAGGTGGTGATGGTCGACCTGTTTGAGTATTTCACTAGTGACACATTGTATCATTCACTTGCAGGTGGTGATGGTCGATCTGTTTGAGTATTTCACTAGTGACACAATGTATCATTCACTTGCAGGTGGTGATGGTCGACCCATTGAATATTTCACTAGTGACACATTGTATCATTCACTTGCAGGTGGTTATGGTCGATCTGTTTGAGTATTTCACTAGTGACACATTGTATCATTCACTCGCAGATGGTGATGGTCGACCCATTGAATATTTCACTAGTGACACATTGTATCATTCACTTGCAGGTGGTGATGGTCGACCTGTTTGAGTATTTCACTAGTGACACATTGTATCATTCACTTGCAGGTGGTGATGGTCGACCTGTTTGAGTATTTCACTAGTGACACATTGTATCATTCACTTGCAGATGGTGATGGTCGACCCATTGAATATTTCACTAGTGACACATTGTATCATTCACTTGCAGGTGGTGATGGTCGACCCATTGAATATTTCACTAGTGACACATTGTATCATTCACATGCAGGTGGTGATGGTCGACCTGTTTGAGTATTTCACTAGTGACACATTGTATCATTCACTTGCAGGTGGTGATGGTCGACCCATTGAATATTTCACTAGTGACACATTGTATCATTCACATTGCAGGTGGTGATGGTCGACCCATTGAATATTTCACTAGTGACACATTGTATCATTCACATGCAGGTGGTGATGGTCGACCCATTGAATATTTCACTAGTGACACATTGTATCATTCACATGCAGGGGGTGATGGTCGACCCATTGAATATTTCACTAGTGACACATTGTATCATTCACATGCAGGTGGTGATGGTCGACCCATTGAATATTTCACTAGTGACACATTGTATCATTCACTTGCAGGTAGTGATGGTCGACCCATTGAATATTTCACTAGTGACACATTGTTTCATTCACTTGCAGGTGGTGATGGTCACCCATTGAATATTTCACTAGTGACACATTGTATCATTCACTTGCAGGTGGTGATGGTCGACCCATTGAATATTTCACTACTGACACATTGTATCATTCACTTGCAGGTGGTGATGGTCAGCCATTGAATATTTCACTAGTGACACATTGTATCATTCACTTGCAGGTGGTGATGGTCGATCCATTGAATATTTCACTACTGACACATTGTATCATTCACTTGCAGGTGGTGATGGTCAGCCATTGAATATTTCACTAGTGACACATTGTATCATTCACTTGCAGGTGGTGATGGTCGATCCATTGAATATTTCACTACTGACACATTGTATCATTCACTTGCAGGTGGTGATGGTCACCCATTGAATATTTCACTAGTGACACATTGTATCATTCACTTGCAGGTGGTGATGGTCGACCCATTGAATATTTCACTACTGACACATTGTATCATTCACTTGCAGGTGGTGATGGTCAGCCATTGAATATTTCACTACTGACACATTGTATCATTCACTTGCAGGTGGTGATGGTCAGCCATTGAATATTTCACTAGTGACACATTGTATCATTCACTTGCAGGTGGTGATGGTCGATCCATTGAATATTTCACTAGTGACACATTGTATCATTCACTTGCAGGTGGTGATGGTTGACCCATTGAATATTTCACTACTGACACATTGTATCATTCACTTGCAGGTGGTGATGGTCAGCCATTGAGTATTTCACTAGTGACACATTGTATCATTCACTTGCAGGTGGTGATTGTTGACCCATTGAATATTTCACTAGTGACATATTGTATCATTCACTTGCAGGTGGTGATGGTCGACCATTATTAGTATCTCACTAGTGACACATTATATCACTCACTTGCAGGTGGTGATGGTCGACCCGTTCGAGTATGTCGCTCGCGACACGACAGAGAATGGAAGCAAATGTTGTCCCGATGTGAAGGGCAGAGCAGCAAGTGTGGCAGTGGTGCAAAGGTGGAAGGCAAAGGCAAATGTTGTGGAGGCAAATAGATGACAACTCACAAAGAGCCCAAGACAAGGGTGATGTTGACATAAAACCTTTGGAAACAGCAACAATACCGCCTAGAGCAGTTCACTCAGCAAACACAGCAAATCCAGCAAGAAATTCTAATTAACCAAGCAATTATCTGTATGTTGTTAATTTGTACAGTACTAATAATAATGTGTTATTTGCTGTGCGATTTTGTCATTTGCATGTTAGACAAACTAATACAGTTACTATACACGATTACGTTGACATTCCTACGTAAAGATGTCATGTATTTTCTATTTTTGTTGTTAGAATATAGGAGTTGTCTGTTTAATGTGGAGTGGGGATATAAAACTGACTTTTGTAATATTAGAAATGTATTATGTTTATCTACAATGTATAGATTGTGTACACGTGTGTGTCAATGTCGCAAAGCTTGTACCTTGGTAAATGTCGTGGAAACACACTTAATAAAACGTCGCAATTTAAAAACATTACGTTAAATGTGATCTTTACAAGTCACCTGTAAGTGTCACTGTGACACTGATATCTTGGCCAATGGTGACGTTGGGTAGAGACTGGCTTAAGGTTATGGTGTCGGGTCTCGCATCAGAGAGACAGTGGCCAGATCCTTATGCACCAATGACAATTGGTCACAGGCGTAATGTCTTCATTCATTCAAAATGACTAGCAAGACCAGTGATATAAAATAGATTAGAAATGGTCCAATCTGCGAACCTTAGTGCACACCAGCTGATGTATCGGCTTCCAGTCAGATATTTTACCTTTGAGGAAGACCCGTTATTTACGGATGAGAAGATAAGGATTCAGCTGCTGTATGTTGTCAATGTCCGTTATCGTTTAAGGCATAAGATTTAATTACCAGTGTGTATAGAGTCGAACAAATGCATCACTGATGAAGCCAAGACAACAGAATCAACATGTTTCTTGTCAATGGATTCAGAAATGGAGTTCTATACACACGCTTGACCGGATAGGCAAACTGTACATTTATGCACATCACAAATGCGTGTTTTCTAGATCTGACTGACACCAGTTAAATAAAAAAAATCATGGCTTGATCACGTGTTAAGAAGATAATTTTATCCTTACAATGTTTGCGTAAAAACGTTTAAAACAATAAAAGCAAGTAAAGTCAGAATGTATTACTTAAGCAAAAATTCATTGGGTGCCTATGGGAATGGTGTATGAGTACTCTCGCCTTGAAAAAAAGAAGTAATCGCGCCATCGGTGCATATTTTCGAGATAACTTCAGTTGCAAACCAGACGCCTTGGTGTTCAACAACTATGTGCCACCAGGGACGCCGCCACAAAATTAGTAATTGTTAAGTCCGCGACGAGGCGCCAAGGATGCCGCATGGAACGAGATACGAGCGCGCTCCTAAACCTAATCCTATCACCCTTGCTATTCCCAATCCTCGAAAAAAATCACTGATCTAATTACCTCCCAGGATGTATTGACTTCCTACCGAAACCTAGAATTGCAATTGTGTTTACTGGTTTTGAAATTAATCTTATTTTGGCCAAACACAGGTGTACGCTGAATCGCGCTTAAATTACAGAACACATTTATTTGACAAAGGGTAGGACTCGGAAGGGATGTCCTACTCGGACATCCCTATATCCTCTGTATTTTGTCACCCTGTAAATCAGGCAGCTACTTATTGGTCCTCAGTTCGTTACCTTCCCAATTTTCCGGGATTTGAGGGGCATGACCCCCATTCCTTGTAAGTACGGTTTTACACCCAATCAATGCAAACTTGTGAACTTTGCAAAGTGTGACACCCACTGACGATAACCATGGTTATTCCGATTAGGCATACGTACAGTTGACCGAAGGCGCGTTAACATGCAATGTGTCGAGCAATCTATGATTTTACAGATATGCATGCATACACACACACACACACACACACACACAACACACACACACACACACACACGCACGCGCGCCGCACACACACGCACGCACGCCAGGCCCTCACCCAGGATCTAATTTTTGCCTGTCCAAATTTTATTCAACTTACCACGAAGCGCGATCGACGCGCGATCGACACACGATCAACACATCTTGCAATCAGCATGTTAAAAAGGATGATTGGACATAAAACAAGGCTATGCATATATTAATGCACAATCTCACATGTGATTAAAAATTTAATATAACAATACAAGCATAATTAAACTATGTACATTTATTGACATATAGGAACTTTTACAATATAGTACAACAAACAAACAAACAATGAAAATAGAAGTCATACAATTACAATCACTTACAGCTGAGATATAATTTAAAATAGTCAGTTATTGTATCATTAAATAATGGCAGATTTTGCAGGATTGCACTGTGTTGTGTTCTATGAAAATATCAATTGCCACAGAGAAATGGAAGTCCTTTTTGTGTGTGTGTGTGTGTGTGTGTGTGTGTGTGTGTGTGTGTGTGTGTGTGTGTGTGTGTGTGTGTGTGTGTGTGTGTGTGTGTGTGTGTGTGTGTGTGTGTGTGTGTGTGTGTG
The DNA here is from genome assembly GCA_025642075.2 of Ridgeia piscesae. Classification (NCBI taxonomy): domain Eukaryota; kingdom Metazoa; phylum Annelida; class Polychaeta; order Sabellida; family Siboglinidae; genus Ridgeia; species Ridgeia piscesae. Next base: position 144,381 of record JAODUO010001845.1, read on the forward strand.
TGTGTGTGTGTGTGTGTGTGTGTGTGTGTGTGTGTGTGTGTGTGTGTGTGTGTGTGTGTGTGTGTGTGTGTGTGTGTGTGTGTGTGTGTGTGTGTATGCATGCATATCTGTAAAATCATAGATTGCTCGACACATTGCATGTTAACGCGCCTTCGGTCAACTGTACGTATGCCTAATCGGAATAACCATGGTTATCGTCAGTGGGTGTCACACTTTGCAAAGTTCACAAGTTTGCATTGATTGGGTGTAAAACCGTACTTACAAGGAATGGGGGTCATGCCCCTCAAATCCCGGAAAATTGGGAAGGTAACGAACTGAGGACCAATAAGTAGCTGCCTGATTTACAGGGTGACAAAATACAGAGAATATAGGGATGTCCGAGTAGGACATCCCTTCCGAGTCCTACCCTTTGTCAAATAAATGTGTTCTGTAATTTAAGCGCGATTCAGCGTACACCTGTGTTTGGCCAAAATAAGATTAATTTCAAAACCAATAAACACAATTGCAATTCTAGGTTTCGGTAGGAAGTCAATACATCCTGGGAGGTAATTAGATCAGTGATTTTTTTCGAGGATTGGGAATAGCAAGGGTGATAGGATTAGGTTTAGGAGCGCGCTCGTATCTCGTTCCATGCGGCATCCTTGGCGCCTCGTCGCGGACTTAACAATTACTAATTTTGTGGCGGCGTCCCTGGTGGCACATAGTTGTTGAACACCAAGGCGTCTGGTTTGCAACTGAAGTTATCTCGAAAATATGCACCGATGGCGCGATTACTTCTTTTTTTCAAGGCGAGAGTACTCATACACCATTCCCATAGGCACCCAATGAATTTTTGCTTAAGTAATACATTCTGACTTTACTTGCTTTTATTGTTTTAAACGTTTTTACGCAAACATTGTAAGGATAAAATTATCTTCTTAACACGTGATCAAGCCATGATTTTTTTTATTTAACTGGTGTCAGTCAGATCTAGAAAACACGCATTTGTGATGTGCATAAATGTACAGTTTGCCTATCCGGTCAAGCGTGTGTATAGAACTCCATTTCTGAATCCATTGACAAGAAACATGTTGATTCTGTTGTCTTGGCTTCATCAGTGATGCATTTGTTCGACTCAATACACACTGGTAATTAAATCTTATGCCTTAAACGATAACGGACATTGACAACATACAGCAGCTGAATCCTTATCTTCTCATCCGTAAATAACGGGTCTTCCTCAAAGGTAAAATATCTGACTGGAAGCCGATACATCAGCTGGTGTGCACTAAGGTTCGCAGATTGGACCATTTCTAATCTATTTTATATCACTGGTCTTGCTAGTCATTTTGAATGAATGAAGACATTACGCCTGTGACCAATTGTCATTGGTGCATAAGGATCTGGCCACTGTCTCTCTGATGCGAGACCCGACACCATAACCTTAAGCCAGTCTCTACCCAACGTCACCATTGGCCAAGATATCAGTGTCACAGTGACACTTACAGGTGACTTGTAAAGATCACATTTAACGTAATGTTTTTAAATTGCGACGTTTTATTAAGTGTGTTTCCACGACATTTACCAAGGTACAAGCTTTGCGACATTGACACACACGTGTACACAATCTATACATTGTAGATAAACATAATACATTTCTAATATTTCAAAAGTCAGTTTTATATCCCCACTCCACATTAAACAGACAACTCCTATATTCTAACAACAAAAATAGAAAATACATGACATCTTTACGTAGGAATGTCAACGTAATCGTGTATAGTAACTGTATTAGTTTGTCTAACATGCAAATGACAAAATCGCACAGCAAATAACACATTATTATTAATACTGTACAAATTAACAACATACAGATAATTGCTTGGTTAATTAGAATTTTTTGCTGGATTTGCTGTGCTTGCTGAGTGAACTGCTCTATGCGGTATTGTTGCTGTTTCCAAAGGTTTTGTGTCAACATCACCCTTGTCTTGGGCTCTTTGTGAGTTGTCATCTATTTGCCTCCACAACATTTGCCTTTGCCTTCCACCTTTGCAGCACTGCCACACTTGCTGCTCTGTCCCTTCACATCGGGACAACATTTGCTTCCATTCTCTGTCGTGTCGCGAGCGACATACTCGAACGGGTCGACCATCACCACCTGCCAGTGAATGATACAATGTGTCACTAGTGGATACTAAAACGGGTCAACCATCACCACTTGCAAATGAATGATACAATGTGTCACTAGTGAGATACTAATACTGGTCGACCATCACCACCTGTAAGTGAATGATGCAATGTGTCACTAGTGAAATATTCAATGGCTGACCATCACCACCTGTAAGTGAATGATACAATGTGTCACTGGTGAAATATTCAATGGGTCGACCATCACCACCTGCAAGTGAATGATACAATGTGACACTAGTGAAATACTCAAACAGGTCGACCATCACCACCTGCAAGTGAATGATACAATGTGTCACTAGTGAAATACTCAAACGGGTCGACCATCACCACCTGCAAGTGAATATTCAATGGGTCGACCATCACCACCTGCAAGTGAATGATGCAATGTGTCACTAGTGAAATATTCAATGGGTCGACCATCACCACCTGCAAGTGAATGATACAATGTGTCACTAGTGAAATACTCAAACGGGTCGACCATCACCACCTGCAAGTGAATGATACAATGTGTGACTAGTGAAATATTCAATGGGTCGACCATCACCACCTGCAAGTGAATGATGCAATGTGTCACTAGTGAAATATTCAATGGGTCGACCATCACCACCTGCAAGTGAATGATACAATGTGTCACTAGTGAAATATTCAATGGGTCGACCATCACCACCTGCAAGTGAATGATACAATGTGTCACTAGTGAAATACTCAAACGGGTCTACCATCACCACCTGCAAGTGAATGATACAATGTGTCACTAGTGAAATATTCAATGGGTCGACCATCACTACCTGCAAGTGAATGATACAATGTGTCACTAGTGAAATACTCAAACGGGTCGACCATCACCACCTGCAAGTGAATGATACAATGTGTCACTAGTGAAATACTCAATGGCTGACCATCACCACCTGCAAGTGAATGATACAATGTGTCATTAGTTAAATATTCAAAGGGTCGACCATCACCATCTGCAAATGAATGATACAACATGTCACCAGTGAAATACTCAAACATATCACTAGTGAAATATTGAGTGATGTTACTGAAAATATCTTAATGTACAAGATCACTCGGTTAGGATTTTAAGTTATTAAAATTGACAAAACTGCAGATAAAACAAAGTGACAACATGCAGTCAACTCTAATACATTGAATTTTATTAAACTGACAATAATTTTATTTAAATTATTCACACATCAGATGTGGACATTGACATGCTTTATTTACAAAGGGTTTAATTAATTATGAATGCAGCGTTAATATAACTGCTATGGTACATGCATATTATAATAATCTCTGCATTGCTAATACAGAAAATATCGGTTTCTATACAGTCTACTTAAAACATAGCTTTGAGAATGTACGAACCCACACGTAGACACCCATGACTTTGTGAACTTACAATGACATCACCCCCTAGATACCTGTGACTTTGTGAATGTATGAGATCATCACAGGCTACTCTCAACATTGTGAACGTACAATGACATCACCCCTAGACACCTCTTAGCCAGCCATATGTGTGAACAAGAGACCCATGTATTTGTGAATTTACAAGATCATCCCAGAACAATAATGACTTTATGAACTTATGACACGTGACTATGAAGTTATGACATCACCCCAGGACACTGGATATTTTGTGAACTAATTGATCACCCCAGGACATTTGTGAACATATGAGGTCATAGATGCCAACTCTTACGGATCACCCGTAAGACTTACGGATTTTTTGGCATTTGGCGGTCTTACGGGCGTAGGACTAATTCCGTTATCCGAGTCGTTATCATCTAAATAAGCAATCCTTCGTGCTTTTCGTTATCTTTTCGTGAATCTGAAAACGGCCATTTTGTTGTATTCATTTGGATGAGAGCTGCCACCTAGCGGATACATGTGCACTAATGAAAGTCGCACGTGATCTATCCCAGGGTGCACTATTTTTTCCGGACACTACCCGCGGGAAAGCAACTGTAAATTCACATCACATGCGAAAGTTGACCGATATCATATGGAGCCTCCAACGAAAAAGCTGTGGGTGATGGTGTTGTATATTGTAGGTGTTAAGTGAATGCTGTGGGTGATGGTGTTGTATATTGTGGGTGTTAAGTGAACGTTGTGGGTGATGGTGTTGTATATTGCGGGTGTTAAGTGAACGTTGTGGGTGATGGTGTTGTATATTGCGGGTGTTAAGTGAACGTTGTGGGTGATGGTGTTGTATATTGCGGGTGTTAAGTGAACGTTGTGGGTGATGGTGTTGTATATTGCGGGTGTTAAGTGAACGTTGTGGGTGATGGTGTTGTATATTGTGGGTGTTAAGTGAACGTTGTGGGTGATGGTGTTGTATATTGTGGGTGTTAAGTGAACGTTGTGGGTGATGGTGTTGTATATTGTGGGTGTTAAGTGAACGTTGTGGGTGATGGTGTTGTATATTGTGGGTGTGTAATTGTGGGGGATGGTGTTGTATATTGTGGGTGTTAAGTGAACGTTGTGGGTGATGGTGTTGTATATTGTGGGAGTTAAGTGAATGTTGTGGGTGATGGTGTTGTATATTGTGGGTGTTAAGTGAACGTTGTGGGTGATGGTGTTGTATATTGTGGGTGTTAAGTGAACGTTGTGGGTGATGGTGTTGTATATTGTGGGTGTTAAGTGAAGGTTGTGGGTGATGGTGTTGTATATTTGGGTGTTAAGTGAACGTTGTGGGTGATGGTGTTGTATATTGTGGGTGTTAAGTGAACGTTGTGGGTGATGGTGTTGTATATTGTGGGTGTTAAGTGAACGTTGAGGGTGATGGTGTTGTATATTGTGGGTGTTAAGTGAATGTTGTGGGTGATGGTGTTGTATATTGTGGGTGTTAAGTGAACATTGTGGGTGATGGTGTTGTATATTGTGGGTGTTAAGTGAACGTTGTGGGTGATGGTGTTGTATATTGTGGGTGTTAAGTGAACGTTGTGGGTGATGGTGTTGTATATTGTGGGTGTTAAGTGAACGTTGTGGGTGATGGTGTTGTATATTGTGGGTGTTAAGTGAACGTTGTGGGTGATGGTGTTGTATATTGTGGGTGTTAAGTGAACGTTGTGGGTGATGGTGTTGTATATTGTGGGTGTTAAGTGAACGTTGTGGGTGATGGTGTTGTATATTGTGGGTGTTAAGTGAACGTTGTGGGTGATGGTGTTGTATATTGTGGGAGTTAAGTGAACATTGTGGGTTGTATATTGTGGGTGCTGTTATAATAAAATTGTTCTTGTTAAAATAGTCTTGAATTTTTTTTTTATGTAACGAATTTAAAATCGTCGGTTCCCCGTCCTTGCTTATGGATTTCTTATGGATTTTTGTCCAGAGTCTTACAGGTGTTGATCAGTAAAGGTTGGCATCTATGTATGAGGTGATCCCTTAGAATCAAGGCCTCACCTCTGCCACAGTCGGCAGTTTGTCGGTGGCTGTCAGTGTGAACTTGCTGGCAAACCTTGACGTCTTGAGAATTGATGCCATCTCACCGCTGACAACCTGCGCCTCTCCTTTCTGAAGCACCACAACAGA